>JAJONR010012450.1:0-20735 GCA_029582245.1 Solanum etuberosum | reverse complement strand
TATTCTGTATTTACAATAAACTAATGAGTGAATGCAAGACACGTGGTCTCTCATACGATCGAGTAATATGTATATTCACTTTAATTCTAAATTATAAAATTATAAAATCATATTCTGTATTTACAATAAACTAATGAGTGAATGCAAGACACGTGGTCTCTCATACGATCGAGTAATATGTATATTCACTTTAATTCTAAATTATAAAATTATAAAATCATATTCTGTATTTACAATAAACTAATGAGTGAATGCAAGACACGTGGTCTCTCATACGATCGAGTAATATGTATATTCACTTTAATTCTAAATTATAAAATTATAAAATCATATTCTGTATTTACAATAAACTAATGAGTGAATGCAAGACACGTGGTCTCTCATACGATCGAGTAATATGTATATTCACTTTAATTCTAAATTATAAAATTATAAAATCATATTCTGTATTTACAATAAACTAATGAGTGAATGCAAGACACGTGGTCTCTCATACGATCGAGTAATATGTATATTCACTTTAATTCTAAATTATAAAGTTAAATTGTTTGATATGATAAAAATATCGAATGCGAATAAGTATTTACCTGCAATAATTGAATGTCACAAGCAGCAGTAGTTGCAAAGTTTGCATCATCATCAGACTCAGAACAAAATAGAGGAAGCATTTGATTTATATAAAAATCCAATATCTTCTCATTTACATTTACAGATTCTGCTGCAGGATGCAAAACCTATATAATATTAATCAAATTAATTAGTGTTAATTATGATAATTTTAAAATCCTAATTAAAAGCACAACATAATTTATTTATTTAATTAAAAAAAATTACATTATTTATCTAATAAATAGATACTTACTGGTGTGCATTTGGCAAGTGGTATGATTGAGTCAGACAAATTATCTGGGAAGAAAGGATTTTCCTCTGGGGATAAGTATCTACCAACCTGTTAGATAATAAAATCAATTAAATTAAAGGAATTTAATTTTTGCTATATGTATGGATAATTTTGAATAAATAAATTGATTGGTTTTATTGGTTCAAAGTAAATTGTATTTATTTTTTTTGGTTTACCATCCTAGTATATTGGTATGAATTTTTCTTTGGGATAAAGCTCTATCTCCATATCTCTGGCTCAAATTTAGATTTTTAAATTAGTATTTTATTGTGATTTTTTATAATAAATATCGATTGAAAATAGGACCCTAATAGTTCTTGTAAGATAAGCACACTTTACTCAATCAATAATTATTACCTGAAATAATCTTTTTGTTTGCGAACAAAATTAAAATTTAAAAAAAAACATAACTTTTATGAAATAATAATTATTACGCATCTCACAAGTCAATCTAGTATAATTTCCATATCTAAAAGATCAATTTAGAAAATGATGAGGAAAGTTCCATTATCCTAATATTAAATAAATGAAGAAATTTAAAAAAAAGGCAATCATCACATCAAAATCCAACTAAACTAACTTCAAAAGGACAATGAATTTGTGATTTAGATGCACGTCATAAATTTAAATATAATTACATGATTATCCAAGATTTAAAAGAGGAAGAACAAATATAGAATGAAAAAAATAGAAAAAAAAAATCATGGTCAACACAAAATAAAAATAGCAAACAAGTAAACAAAGGAACCTAATAAGTTCCGAAAAATAAGGAAAACCTACCAAAAACTCCATTAACATTTCCAAGAACTCCAACACCAAGCCTAGTTCGATCGAATTTAATAATTTTTATTCAAATTGTGCACTTATATTAAAAAAATTATTAAATTTATATACGTATCAAATCTAAAATCTAATTATTATCATTCTAAAAATTCAAAATTTATAAAGTTAAAATTCTGATTACGCCTCTCTGCAAAACAAACAACCATCCAACATTTGATCAAAACAGAGGCGGAATACATCGACAATCCATTAAAATCATATGTACACACAAGAGGAGAAATTGACCAAAAAAATTGTTACCTTAGATTGAAGGGCTTCTGTTTCTTGAAACAAGTATTGAAACAAGGATCCTGAAATATTGGAAGAAGAAGGTAATTGTTGTTTGTATAAAGTTGGATTTATTGGGAATTTGATTCTTTCAATAAGGTTGAAAATGATGGTATCTTCTTGTCTAATTAAACTGTCTCTTATTGAATCAAGACTCAATTTACCATCATCACCACAAGCCATTTTTTTTCTTTTTTTTGATTGACAAAATTCTGAAAATGATTTTATGTGGGGAGAGGAAGAAAAAAAAGAAGAAGAAAGAATTAATGTTATCTATTTTTGGTTGGTTAAGTTTGAACTATATATTGAAGAGGTTTTTATGCTTTTAGTCCCTATATTTTAGGTTCATTAAAGGATATGGTCCTACTATTATACGTTTACGTAAAAAAAGGTTATGATAGTTGTTTAGATTGGTCTCGATTCCTCAAGTTGAGCCGTAATAGTAGTTGAAGGATCTCTTGTTCCGAGTGGGTTTAAGCCATGACTTTACTAAAGAATTCTTGTCATCTCAGAGAAAATCTAATGTGAAGCTCAGGCTAACCAACGTGAATAAGGAATGTCTTCCTCATTTTTCTTGATTTAGGTGACATAGTCTTATCCTGAATGATAATGATGCATGATATGTGTTTGCACTTAGAATTCTATCATTTTATTATATGTAAATTATAATTATACAAATTGGCAGCTTTACATTTTGTTTCTTACTTTTGATTTCCTTAATCATGTCCAATCTTTCTATTTCTATTCTAAATTCATTGATTTCTCTTGAAAATTTGACGAGATCTTTGTGAGAACTGAAAAGATATATAAGACTTAAGAAAATAACATTTGTAATATTATCATATTTTATTTAGTTTCTTATAATTCAAGTTTTATTTTAAAAACTAAGAAATCAATAATTGAATTAAGACTAAAAATTTGAATAT
The DNA here is from genome assembly GCA_029582245.1 of Solanum etuberosum. Classification (NCBI taxonomy): domain Eukaryota; kingdom Viridiplantae; phylum Streptophyta; class Magnoliopsida; order Solanales; family Solanaceae; genus Solanum; species Solanum etuberosum. The sequence goes on along the minus strand of JAJONR010012450.1, from coordinate 17,798 downwards.
ATAATTTTTATTTTGAAACCCTTCAATCTTCATCCTTTTTGAAACACAAGAAGTATATTATAATTTTGTAAAGCCAAAATTAGACTTTAATCATAATTCAAGTGCTAAACCAAACAAATTAAGTCATGTGAAGGTCTAGAACACTTGGAGCGTAGTGCGCACGATTTGCTTATTGCGCATACAAAATCATTTTTGTTAAAAAATATTTTATGTATATTTAAATTTAATTAAACTTCTTTATAAATATAAAATATCGAATCAAATATTTTTATAAAAAAACTTACTCACTACGTAAAAAGAAGTTTGATGCGTGTGAAAAGGAGACGTGTAATGGGTATCCATACAACACTTTATGTGCACTTTCTTGTAACTTGTCCTTTGTGTTGTCCACTAAAGTTCATGGAATCAAATTACTTTTTCCCTTTTTTTGATCCAATCAAGTAAAGAATTGTCCCAAATGTCAAGAAATGTGGTTCAAAGGTCTCTCTGTTTTAATTTATATGATACTTCTTCGATCCCTAGTTATTTGTTACTTTTGAATTGACACACGTATTAAGAAAATAATGATTGATAAAGGGAGTTTACCATTTTACCTCTATTAATTATGGAGTAAATGAATTAAAAATTTAAGATTTTTTAAAGAAGTTCTACCTTTTTCAAAATTAAGTAAATGAGGATATAATAGGTAAAAAAAAAAAAGTTCTTTCTTGATTTGTCAAAATGGACAAGTAAAAAAGGAAAATTGGACAAGCAATTAGGGACAGAGGGGGTATAATTTAATTTGATATAGAATTTAAGAAAAAGGAAATATTTTTTAAATTTGTGGTCTAAAATAAGTCATAGATATTTATGTGATATAAATCATTTTATTAAGAATAAAAGAGATATTTTAAAGTTAAATTATTAGTACTAAATATAAAAATGTATCATTCTTCTTTAAACGGACTAAAAAAAAAAGTGGATCATAAAATCAAACAATACATCCCTTTTAACTATAATTCAAACTTAAAGTTTTAATCTACATTCTTATATTATAATAATGAATAAATAACATTCTTGAACTATCTTAGAAGTAACAAGTTACATTCCTCTGTTAATTTTTTGTCAAAAAAGTAACAGTTTCAAACTAAAAATGTTCTTGAGTTTCTAATTGCAAGAGTCCTCTTTGATCAATTTTTACATAGCTTTTCTCATTTGTATTATTTTAAGTTTAAATTTTAGATCAACTATATATGATAGTGTGCTATTGAGATAAATAGCATTTCTTTTACAACAGCATGTAGTAATACTAATAATAATAAAAAATCCAGTGTATTTATTTTTTATTTTAATAAAGTTGAATCTTTTTCTTATATTTTATTTTGGTGTCTTTATATAGTCATATTTTGTTCATGTTAATTTGCTCATTTTGAACCTATTCAAGTACTAATAGTAAATAATCATGTTATTTGCACCTACTAAAAAAGGAACAAAAATTATAGGTGTTAAAACAAAAATTCGGCACCTATCATTTTTTTAGTAGTTGAGGAGTTCAAAACTCACCTTGAGGTTCCAAGATCAAATCACCACTGATCATATGGAACGAACTAATTTTGTAAGTATAAGTCTAATTACAAGTATATATTTCAATTGGTAGTGATCTATATTGCGTACCAAACAAAAAAATGTGTCAAATTCGTTAGAGTGAAATATGAACCTTTAACGAGTTATTTCAAATAGTAGCTAGCAACATAGATAAATATGAAATATTTCATTAGATTAATGGAGAAACTATCTAATTACACGAGCATTCTTATCATTCTTATTAAATTTTTTTATAGTTTGAAATAATTATATTTTATATCACTAATTAGTAATTTCATATATTAAATTTCAAGTTAGATACATCTAACTAAATACATGTTTTTTGCTACCAGATACACTGATTTGGTGAACTTTTCTCAATTAAGATTGAGCATGGGATTGCTAATTAGTTGTGGTCGGCTGATAGTGAAGGTTGAGTATTGAACTTCCTCAAATTCTTCTCCGATAAACTCCTCACGATATCTTCCATCGGCAAAATCGAGTTGGTAAATACTTTCTCTATTTCATATTAACTGAATTTGTGAGGCAGTGCACGTTTATTAAGAAAAACATTTAAGGACATAATTTAAACTATATTTTTCTACTATTGTCCTTTTTGTAATCATAAATATAACTTTGCAAGTAGTGCACTTTATCTCCTAAAAAATATCAAACTTTTTTAAAGGAAAAGGTAAATATGGAAAAAAAAAAAAATCAAACATGCATCTTGAACTTTGAACAATGAAAAAAATCTCAAATTTTCGGTTAATATGGAATAGAGAGAGTACAATGTGATATTCTCCCTCCGTCCAACAATAGTTGTCCACTATACTATTTTGGAATATCCAACAATACTTGTCCACTTTATGAAATTAATGGATAATTTTACACATAGTTCCTAATTTATCCTTATCATTAATTATAGTCATTTCCCTATTACATTTTTCAAGACATTGTATTTATTACTCCCTCCGTTCACTTTTAATTGTCATGTTACTCTTTTTGAAAGCCAATTTGACTAATTTTGAAAGTTAAATTAGATTACATTAATTCAATATTTTAAGCCAAAAAATTTAGATATTCAAAAATAATACGAAAAGTACTATAAATTACAAAAAAAAATTGCATATTAATATGATGAAAAAATATATCGTAAAATATTAGTCAAACTTCTTATAGTTTAACTCTAAAAAGGGTAACCATGACAATTAAAAGTAGACGGAGAGAGTATATTCAAAAGGTGATATATTAAAATTATCCTTCTATTTATAGTTTCTTACCAAGGGCCCGTTTGACCATGCGATATGGAATCATGATATAATATCATAATATGAAATCATGAGATGAAGTTGAAGTTTTGTTTGGACATGCGATACAAAAAATTTGTGTTGTATATTTTCTCATAAACATAAGAATCTCATAAGTTGTAAAACTATTAAAATAGCTCCAATTGTTTCTTCAATTTTATCAAATAAACAAAAAATTATAAATCGCATAATAAATTATTACAAAGCTATTTGTTCTCTACTTAATTAATTGTTTCATCTAACTTTAATTGATCAAACTCTAATTCAATAAAAAAAATTGACCATAAATTGTAGTGTACTAGTCTTTAATATAATCCTCCCACATAGTACGAACAATCTTCTCTCGTTGATCTTACATTTCTCGATCATCTGACCAAGAAGACGAACCAACATTGTTACTTTGAGTCATTTGTTGGTCAATATCATTCGCAACTATATTTTCATGCTCATAGACCATAAATTTTTCATCACCCCTTTGGTATTATCGCAAATAATTATGTAACATTGTACAAGTTATGACAATTTTCACTTGTGTGTCAATATCATATGGTTCATGCCTTGTTTCACTTGTGTGCAATTGCACATTTTCAGTGCATTAATTTCATGCTAAAATCAAACATATTGGAAGTAGTGATTATCAAACATACATCACCAATTTTGTCCCTTTTTCATATTAAATTGCTTTAAACATTTTCATATGTAACCAAAGAGAAGTATTTTTATTATGAAAAACCAAAAAAGTATTACTCCCTCCGTTTATATTTATATTCACCAAATTAATTCTTATTTTATCAATTATATTCACCAAATTGAAAGCAATAATAAATTTTATGTTGGTGAGAATAATAAATTTTAAAAAGTAATGATGTGATTATTTAATTTTATTTACATATTAAATAAATGTTTAGTAGATATAATATGAGGTTGTTTTTAACAAAATATAAACTTGTAGGTCAATTTTTGTATTTAAAAAATCTCAAATCATGATATGAAATTTCCATATCATGATTTTTAGAGAATATGGTATTCCATCTCATGATTCCATATCATGAGATGTGATTCCATATTCTCCAAAAACCATGATATGGGAATTCCATAACATGATTTGAGATATTTTTAATACATAAATTGATCTACAAGTTTATATTTTGTTAAAACAACCCCACATTTATATCTACTAACCATTTATTTCATATGTAAATAAAATTTATAATCACATCATTACTTTTTAAAATTTATTATTCTCACCAACATATAGTCACTTTAACTCACACCAACCGATTGTTGAGTAATAAATTTGTTCTCTTCACTTACCCCAACACCTAATTTATTACTTCTACCGTTTTGTATTTTATACAACTCAAAGTAACAATGTTGGTTCGTCTTCTCGGTCACATGATCGAGAAATGCAAGTTCAACGTGAGGAAATTGTTTGTACTATGTGGGAGGATTATATTAAAGACTAGTACACTACAATTTATGTTCAATTTTTTTTATTGAATTAAAGTTAGATAAAACAGTTACTTAAGTGGAGAACAAATAGCTTTGTAATAATTTATTATGCGATTTTATAATTTTTTGTTTATTTGGTAAGATTGAATAAACAATTGAGACTATTTTAATAGTTTTACAACTTGTGGGATTCTTATGTTTATGAGAAAATATACAACACAAAAAATTCATATCGCATGTCCAAATAAAACTTTAATTTCATCTCATAATTCCATATTATGATATCATATCATGATTCCATATCATGATACCATATCGCATGGCCAAACGGGCCATAAGTGTGCAAATTAAATGAGATTTCAGATTGTATTAAAGTTATATGATAATTGTAATTTAAATTTTGTAGGTTGTTGTAATTCTATGTATGTTGTTGTAATTCTATGAATTTACGATAGTTCAGGGATATATTTGTCATTTTTCCCTTATATGAATATTGTATATGATATTGTAGTTATATTAAATTTTAATAAATCTATACAAACTTTATATGATTATATACATATTTTATACATGAAATTGTGAACAAAAATTGAAATTCTAAGTGAGATTTGAAGTGTGATTTTTTTCCCTCCAAATTTGGAAGTGAGATTTCAGATTGTATTAAAGTTATATGATAATTGTAATTTAAATTTTGTATGTTGTCGTAATTCTATGAATTTTGTATGAATATCGTATGAAAGTTGTATACAATGTTATCGTATTTATAGTTCAGAACTCATGAGCTTTGTACAAAATTTATACATTAATATACATATTTCATACTGATTTAATAAGTTATTATACATAAATTATGACCAAAATTTTAAGCCTTGTGCGAGATATACATATTTCATATCGATTCTATGCAGTTTCATAGACGAAAAATGTGAGCGGACTTCTAAGACTTGAGCGAGATGTACATATTTCATACTGATTTCATTCATGAAATATTGAACGTTTTTTTTTCAAGTTTGTTGCGAATTTTCTGATATGTTTTGTAAATACTCATGCTATGTTTAGTAAACATAAAACTCTTAGTCACTTTTGTAAATATGTTTATTATGTACATATAAGTGATTCTTTTTTTGACGGTACAACTTCGATCTAAAATCTCTACCATTCTATATAAATATATTGAGTACAACTCTAAACCAATTAATGATTAACAATATAACTAGTCAACTAAAATGGTAATCTCACATTGTTACAGTTTCACAATAAAACACAATAAATGACATTTTCCTATTTATTATAGGGTTGCGTAGTGATCAATTCTGTTCGATTTTAAACTTTATCGGTTTAACTTATCAATTATCAATTTATAGACATGTTAAACAGTTATAGAACTATTAAAATATTGATTTATTTGTCATTGATCGTTATCAGTTCGATTATCGATTTAACCATTAAGATTTGACTCAATTTTTTATTTATTTATTGAAAATCACTTAGAAACAAGATGACAAACTAAATGAACCATGCACATGAGTAAATATATTGCATCTTTCTCAAAAGCAAACACACTCACATTGTAGAATAACCAAGAGTTTGAGACAGTCAAAAATAAAAATACTAAACTAAATTCTAAGTCAAAGACTTTATATACTAAATAGTATAAAGGCTTATCGCATAAGTAGGCCCTTGAACTTGTACGCTTTTTCCATTTAGACACCTTAATAAGACCATCTTCGTATTAAACACCTAATGTATACTCAAAGTGTGTCTATCAGACACTTCATGGACATTACCCGAAAAATATAAGTTGCGTGACTTTCAAACACTATAACATGAAAAAAGAGTGAATCATAATGTGACATGTGGCAAATTAAGAAAAATATCTTTTACAATTCTTTTGTCAGACCGCCAGCAACCCCCTCCACATCATCTTCTTTGAAGCCCCTCCTCACTGCCAACTTAAATTCCACCATTAATACTTTTATGAATTCTCTATTTGTTCTTTTTATTTTTATTATATAAATATTTCATAATCTCTCCTTCCCTTTCCTCCCAAACAATATTCACTAACTTGCATAGCTCAATCCTTTCTTGCCCCGTAAAGTTATCGATTTTTTTCATAATTCTACCATTAACAACATCTTCTCTTCTTCTTCCTCTCTATTTTATCATTAACAAATATGATCAAAACTTGAAATTACCAAGAAATCAAATAGGTACAACTCCTTATTTAGTTATTTTTAGCAACTTTGTTCATGGATTTTGCTTAATCATGTACTTTTTATTTCATTCTACCATGGGGATTAATGTTGCTTTAATTATACCATTTTAATTTAACTTTTTTTTTACTGGATTTAACAAAGAAAGTGAAGGAAGAGACATTTTCAAGAGGTGAATGAGAGGTGATTATGACAGTGTTGGGGGCAATCGAGGAGAAGCGTTAAAGAGGAGAAAAAATAGGGATGAAGAGAGATATTATAGACCTCTCACGCGCTTTTAATGAGTGCACTACATTCACTATGCCAAATCAGTAATGTGTGTCTAATAGACACACTTTGAATATACATTAGGTGTTTAATAGGAAGAAAGCCTTCCTAAGGTGTCTAAACGGAAAAAACGTGCAAGTTCAAGAGGCTACTTATGTGTTAAGCCTAGTATAAATATAATTATTTAAAAAATTTGAACCGATAACCTGATAATAAAAGAAGTCGAAACCGTTACCTAAGCAGTTAATCCAGTAACCCATTATTGATATATAACTAATATTTTTTTTCTGATTCAGACATATCAATTTCGATTCGATTTTGAACAAAACACCGAATGTAAAAAATAAGTTTTGTTATGTTAGGATAAAAAACACTAGTTTGGGTACCAAATTTATAGTTCCTACTTCCATAAGTGTCAAAACAACCAAAATTTGATCACCAAAATACACCGGTAATGTAGTTGGATCCTCCGCCCTCTTTCTCTTTCGATGCATTCGAGAAATCCATTTCCATAAAAAACACACAAACCTACGCTTTTCTTTTCACCATTTCTAAAATCATCCATTTTTTCTTGATTTGTTCTCAAAATGTCTCATCTTCTTCAATCCACCTTCATCCCCACCACACCCACCACCCTCCGCCGCCGTTCTGTGTTTCCGACGACCCATTTACGGAAAACCCATGTTGTAGAATCGAAGATCCGTGAGATTTTCATGCCGGCACTTAGTTCTACTATGACTGAAGGCAAGATTATCAGTTGGGTCAAAACTGAAGGTGATAAACTAGCTAAAGGTGAATCAGTTGTTGTTGTTGAATCGGATAAAGCTGATATGGATGTTGAATCTTTTTATGATGGGTATCTTGCTAGTATTATTGTACCTGAAGGTAGTTCTGCACCTGTTGGTTCTCCAATTGCTCTTCTTGCTGAATCTGAAGATGAAATTTCACTTGCCAAATCGAAAACTCCGACACCCACTTCTACTTCTACTCCGGCTGCTACTGCTAGTGTAACCGAAGAGGTTTCTACGGTAGCAGCTGCGGTTACGGTTACGTCATCTTCTGAGGCTGGGCCGGTGAAAATGGCGTCGTCTATTCACCCGGCGTCTGAAGGGGGGAAGAGAGTGGTGGCTTCACCGTATGCTAAGAAATTGGCCAAGGAATTGGGGTTGGATTTGAGGGGAGTGGTGGGGAGTGGGCCTAATGGGAGGATTGTGGCAAAGGATGTTGAAGCAGCAGCTAGTTCTGCTCCTATTGGTGTTGCTGCAGCGGTGAAGCCAAGTGGTGGTGCACCAGCGGCTCCAGCAGTAGAATTGGGGACGACTGTGCCATTTACGACAATGCAGAATGCGGTGAGTCGAAATATGGTGGAGAGTTTGGCAGTTCCAACTTTTAGAGTGGGGTATACTATTACTACTAATGCCCTTGATGCTCTCTACAAGAAGGTATGTTTTTTTTTGCTTTGGATTATTTCATTGATTAGTTGTAAAAAGATTTGATTTTTGGGATAAACTGGGAAGTCATGCTATGTCATAGTTTAGATAAGCTGAAAATGCTAGCTGAAGTGGTGTATCTGAAGTCCAGTAGAGAAATGTACTGCAATATCTAGACTTTCTTCATTTGGATGAGATTCTCTGAGAATAGGCAAACAGAAGTGGATCTTCTATGTTTTAGTAAATTTTAAGATAAGCAGTTTCATGGTTTCAGTTCCTAAATGTATTTGTGAATTTGTAGGTCAAGTCGAAAGGAGTGACAATGACAGCATTGTTGGCAAAAGCCACAGCACTTGCATTGGTGAAACATCCTGTTGTGAACTCTAGTTGTAGAGATGGGAAGAGTTTCACATATAACAGTAGTATTAACATTGCTGTTGCAGTGGCCATAGATGGTGGCTTGATTACTCCTGTACTTCAGGATGCTGACAAGGTTAGTTTGAAAATCATTTTTTAATATTCTGATTTCACATATAGACGGTCTACCTTCCTCGGGTTATCGTGAGGTGATTGATTTGATTAAATATTCCTTCCAGGTTGATTTATACTCATTGTCAAGGAAATGGAAGGAGTTGGTTGATAAGGCCCGGGCTAAGCAACTTCAACTCCATGAATACACCACAGGTATGCTATTACGTTTGATGAGTGAACAGTCTTTGATTTGATAGAGGTGTTCATGTATATACCTATCACCAGCTGATCATATTGTTAACTGCAACTGCCTGTCTTTATATAGGGTGGTTTTCTCAAACTAGATTCTTTAACGTGGATATTAGCTTACATAATTATTTCTGAAGTCCATATGACTAAGGCTCACACTCACTCAGTAGACTGATACATGCCTAGAACTGATTAAGAGATAGGAGTTGGTCTGCTACTAAGAGATATATATTTGGAGATAGCATTTAATGTTTCTTCAAAGCTCCCCTTCCATATGTGCATGCTCCTCACCTTGAATTTGAGAACTTGTAACTTATTATCTAAAGGCTGGTATTATAGTTTGATGTTTGAGCCAAGTTGCCTTCAAAACTCCAAATGAGAAAATTGAGGTACTCCTGCGAATCCAATTTCATGCATTACGGGTGGTTTAGCCACCTTATGAACTGAGGCTACAACATAGAACAAATAGTTGGTTACTTTTTTTTTAATCAGTAGTTGGTGTTGCTAGGACTTGTTTCTTGAAGTTTTATGGTCCAACTTCAGAAAACAAGAATTTGATACTATGACTGCTTAAAGTATTACAAATTGTTTTTTTAGTGGGTCAAGTCCAGACTGCTAGTAAAGTGAGTTTTTGTTCCACTTCATTTTCATGGGGGCATAGCTTCACAGCTACAAATAAGTTATTCCCCTTCTTTATGGTTTAGCATCACGATGTTCTCATGTTGTTAGAGATTTATTCTTTACTTAGTGCTGATGCATGTGTAAATGTTGTTATGAGCACTTGTTGGAGAGACTGATGAAGATCAAAAGAAAATTTACTCCATCTTGATTTTATGTGATTCTGTTTGATTGGATTCAAAATTTAAGATGTTAGTCCGATAAAATTATTAATGAAATTACTTTACCTATAAAATTCTGTAGTACCCTATCTCCCTCTCAAAATGCTTGTTTGTTTCTTTTAGTTGTGATATATTGTCATTTGTTAAATCAGAACTTTTAAATGTTTATATCCCACAAAGAGTTTCACAGATCCCTGCTTACTATTTGTATACGCCTCAATTGCTAATTTATTTTATTTTTAATAAAATGAATTGGAATGAAAGTGAGAGCAGAATGGATACAAAGGATTAATCTAGCCGACCACAATCAAATAGATTAGAACACAATTGCAAAAGACAAAGACACCACATTTTCCCCAACAAATACTAAACAACTCATGTTTTTAACTTTTCTCGTAATAATCTTGTTGTGGACTACCAAAATTGGGATAATGAGTAATCGAAGAAAATTGAAGAATTAACACAGCCGCCTGTTCACCCATTTAAACTAGAAATAGCTGGCGGATGAGTAGTATATGTATAATATGTATAATCTATGTATACAGATTAGGAAAAGTAAACAGTAGATCCAACCGCTTATTTAGTATAACAGAAAAGACCATTATCGAAGTTCTAATTTGTTAGTTAAACAAATTTGGATTCTTTAAACTTTGGAAAGTGGTCAAGTTCAAAAAAAACTTTGGAAAGTGGTATAATAATGTTACTAAAAGAACAATATATGTCATTCTTGGTATATTCACAAACGAGGACATAAGTTCAGAATGGAGGGGGTACTTTTTATTCATTGGAATAGTTGGTTTGTTTCTTTTATAAGGTATCAACTCCTACTTCCAGCGAAAATCTGTTCTTTCTGTTTTTATTTTTCCTGGGTTTTAGTTGGGGTTGGGCAGAGAGTTGAGCATTCTACTTTGCAAGATTTTACTAACTGGCAACTTGATAGGTTAGGATGCTTATGTTCCTGTATTTTTGTTTAATGCTCAAGCTAAGTAAGTCACTTCTAATTAGAACCATATCTATATTAGTGAGATATGCATAGCAATCTCACAGTTACTATTCTCAAAATATAAAATAGCATAGCAATCTCAAATAATGTCCTCAAAACAAAAGTGTTTTTTTTATCCAACTTTCTGGACATTTTCTGAGGTTGAGAATGTTGCAGGCAATTGAAAGGGAAAGGAGGTGAAATAATTGAATGAGGTTAAACCTTTCAAGTTTCATCAAAGTCAAACTCAGAATTTTCAAGTTTAACTTTTAAAATGAGTAGGTTAGGATGATGAAGCATACTACATGACCTTGTTGGATTTTCTTTTCTTTTCTCTCCATTCCGAATGCTCATCATATTCTTCAATCGGATCTTCAAGACATTCTTGACAAGAACATTTAATGTCCTATGGATAGTGACCTGTGAATGGATCTTTGAACCACCATACACTGTTACATTCTGAATTGAAATGTTAATCCAGTGTTTCCGCAAGGCCTTGTAATAACGGGAATCATAGAATGATAAACATTATAGTAGAGATTTCATTATGGCAGCAAAAGTCCTCCTACAAGGGGGTTGCTAGCCTAGCTCACAAAGGCACCCTTTGCCAACAAATTATTGGGCCTAGCGTTAATTCAGCTTATGCACTATAGTAGAAACAACTACTAAAAGCATTTAACACCCTACACTCATATAAGGATCAATCACCCATATATTAAAGGAAAAATCGAGGGAGAATTTAGCTAGATGAAGACATTTTATTATACCATAATTTTTGCAAAGGTTATAAGATGTTTTTCAACTACTACAAAGGCTCTTTATTCAAGAGATAGAAAATTAGTACTTCATTTATTGAATATATATAGTACAAGTGGAATTCAAATAACATGAATAGTAGTCTTATACACATAAAAGACATAAAAACTTAATGCTTGAAAAGTCACAGTGAGGAATCTCTGACATTGTAGAGACTTAATAGGTAATGGACAAGACATAGGAAATGATAGGGATTGTTTCATGAACTAGAGAACAAATCATAGGATAGAGTTATTAAGCACGTCAAACAAGACATGTGATAATTGGATGTTATGGAAAAAGGACCCTTGAATAATGATCTGCATGGCACGAGATAGTGGAATGTTATATAAAGAGAGGGGTAATCGTTTTTTTGGAATTGAACCCATCAACAGTGATTTGCATGGCATGGGATGATGGAGTTTTTATGGCAAGACATGGGATAATTGGCTTTTATGGTAAGGAGCCCATAAATAATGTTTTTCATGCATGCGATAGTGAGATTTTACAACAAGATATGGCTAGACAAAAGATAGTGGAAAAACATGGAGACAAGACACGACTTAACAAACAATGATGGTCTTGAAAGAAGGGATTTGGATTTTAATTGGAAATTATGGTGATATAAAATGGCTTGAAGGTTTAATGACTAGTGATATTTTCCTTAGTCCACCATTCTTCATCATGCTTGTCTTCAAACCTTGCTTTATTTTTCAATCTACTTTAATCTGCCCTTATGAAATATCTTTTGCGATGAGGTCATTCTTTTTCCATATCACTCGCTTTTTTTCTCTTTTCTTCTTTTGGTGAAGCATTGGCTGGGCCATTTAAATTAATCCTAGCAAATTCTGCTGGAACAATTTTATTTTGGGTCTTGGGAACCTTGTAAAATTGCATATTACTCCTTCAGTACTTCGTTTACATTATCTCCTTGGGATACACTTGTTTTGTTGGAAAATTATTTTCTGAGCTTTGGAGTACTCTTCATTGGGCCATATTTCTTTCTCTCCTATGATATAGGATAAGACAATTCTGGAAGCTAACAACAACAGCATACCCAATGTAATCCCACAAGTGGGGTCTAGGGAGGGTAGGTTTTACTCCAAACTGGATATGAGTAAACAATGAATTTTCCATTTTCTAGGAAAATCATTCAGAATTTGCAAGGTGATGAATTGTTCTCATGGAGTTGTAAGAATAGAATGTTGATTGAGTTCTGAAGCAACAACATAATCTCTTACTCCTATGGGGCTGCATTGGACTAAGGAACGAATATGGATTCATGGGGATAGTTACTTCTTGGCAAAAGCAGAACAAGGAATATAAGAGGACATGGATGATACTTTTTGCTCTTGGTAGGACATCAATTTCATACAAGTAATATTTTTTTGAAAGAGTAGAAGACATCAATATTTACACGAGAATGAACAAGGTTGGAAGATGAAGATGTTTCCGACATGATCTTTCAAACAACCTCTTCCTCCAAACTAAGGGGTTTGGCTCTGATACCGCAAGGTCATTCTTGGCAATGGAAGAAGAATATTTTAAGATCAGAGGATAATGACTAAGTGCATTCCAGAGGAGATATGACCAAAGAAGAAGGGAGTTGGGATTATACTTCTAATTATCCTTATTGGGAAAATGTAAAGGAAGCACTCAAGAAGTATTATGCAATTTTTCAAGATTCTCAAGAGTCAAGACCGAAACGGAATTGATGCTACAGAATTTGTTAGGATTAATTTAAATGGCAGGCATTTTTGACCCTTTTCCGTAATTGTTATCATTCCAGTACTACAGTCTACATTCACCCCTTGTGGGCCACTTGAACTGCCAAGGAAGGTGGGAATCTGCAGAACAGGGGGTTATCTGTCTTCTGGTCCCTGTAACACTATTGATATCCCTTCTTCTAGGGCATGTTCTCATCTTCAGAATGCTTAATTTCCATTTTGTTTATTTTTTATGTCTATTTTCTGTTGTTGGTGAAGTAGATATTTTACTTTGATGGCTTCGCACTTTTTCGATGGTCTCCTACTGTTTTCTGTGTATCAACAATAATCTTGTAGACTAAATCGCCTAACTATTTAGAGCTATTGATGTTATAGCCCGCAAATGATTACGCAGCTGTTCATGCATTTATGCTGGAAGCATGTACATTATCTCCTCTTGCAAGTAGAGATTAGGCCAGTTTGTTATAATTTGGCATGATTTTTCTGCACTGAAATAGTGATTAGTTTGAACTTTGGAAGTACTCGATCAAAGATGCCTATTGACCAAATATCAAAATATGAGAAAGGGAATGTCTATTTCTTGTCTCCATGGCGGGAGATTAGTTAAGCTAGCTGTGTTTAGCGACTTTTCTTTTACAGTACAACAACTATACCTTAGTCCCTAACAAGTTGGGTCGGCTATATGAATCCCCACTTCTTCATTTAAGCTCATTTCTTGTATCCAGCTGACTTCTCTGCTTTTGCATGTCAAGGTTCTTGTTGTTCATATGTTGTTTAGGAGTTTGATTGTTTTGGCTGTTGGATTTGTACTGCAGGCACTTTTACTCTATCCAACCTTGGAATGTTTGGCGTTGACCGTTTTGATGCCATCTTACCACCAGGAACTGTAAGTCCCACTCGTAGATACTCATCTGTTTGCTATATTGCCTCCTGCCTGATATGTGAATACTTCTGGTATTGTTTCTCATGTTGGTTCAACTCTTGTCTAGGGTGCAATTATGGCTGTAGGAGCATCTCAACCCACGCTTGTTGGAACCAAAGATGGTCGAATTGGCATGAAAAACCAAATGCAGGTAGAGTGATGATTTATGTTTGCTATTGATCTTTGGCATGCTAGTTCTTTTTCTCAAATAAATGCTTATAATTGCGCAATTATCAATTTGTTGATGCTTAAGCTATAAAATGTTAAAAATTTCAGGTCAATGTCACTGCTGATCATCGGGTAATATATGGTGCTGATTTGGCGGCTTTCCTGCAAACCTTAGCACAGATAATTGAGGATCCTAAAGACCTTACTCTTTAGGCTCTTGTCCTCATTGTGGGAGATTAGATGTTTTGTAGTGTAATTTGCTCGAGTTTCAGCCAGGAGCTTCATGGAGTGAACAGAAACCATATGCTATAACATCTGAAGCATCATCTTAGTCACAATTCAGAAGATGAATGGAAATGGATGGTTAGGTCATTTTTTCGCATGGTTAATCTTTTCTTTTTATTGAAGTGTAAACTCATGAGGACATTTTTCATGGCTGCCATAAATTATGGCCTCAAGATGAGCTCTTTGTTGCTTCATCATTCAAATATTTGTTGCAAAGAATGTTGCAAAACTTTCTATTGATTCTAGATCTAAGAGTGTTCTGCAATTTCAGTTGTATCTGCAGTTCACTATTGTCATTACAAAATTACTTCTTTCCAGTTTAATGCTTCAATATGCCATTTAATATGATGTTCCACAAGAAAAACACCTAAGACAAGGGCTGTGTCAGCACCTTCCTTTTGTGTTTTTTCTTATAAACACGAAAACCCTAGAAGTATCGTGATAAGCATCAATTTTTTTCAATTTTTTTCAATTTTTATACAATCTTACCAAATAAGCATACTATAATTCATAAGCACGATTTCAAAATATTCTAAGGTGCCACATTGATAAATCACACATCTTTATGTTTCATTTATAAATAAATATTTACAATTACAAGTTTTTTAATACACATAAAGATCAATTAGTCAACAATAGTAATAACTAATTTTAATATAATCCTTTCATGTGGTTAGATTAATCTTTTCACGTTCACCATGAGTTTCAAAATATAAAATAATGGGTCTTTTTTACAAAAGATAAACTTATGGGATCAAGTTTTACATTTTTTTAAAAAAAAACTTGAAATCATAATTTGGAATCCCAAATTCTGCTTTTCGAAGGATTAGAAATTTAAAATTATGATCTCAAATCGCATGTCCAGATGCTGAGATTTCAAATTGCATGTTCAAACGGTTACTTAGTTTGTCTTTAAAAATGAAAATGTAAGGGATTTGGTATACTAAGAGGATCTTTTAGAGAAGTTTTGTTATACAAATTGGATTCATTCCCAAAGACCTTTTATATATTATATATATTACACATGAACAAGAAAAATGGACTATGTTACACTGAGAACTAACATCATATTCAAAGTTATGTAGCTACTATCATCATATATCTATATGTTTACATTAATATGTATAAACTGGCAAAACTGGCAAAACTGGCATATTCTGCATAGCTCACAACACCTTCACCACTTGCAGCTCCTACCCAAAAGAAAAAGAAGAAAACCATATTGGCTGTTTTCTCCTTAACTTTCCTTTGACGTACGATTACCTTGCATGGAGAAGCACTCGAAGCACACTCTTCATCTTTGGCCGGCCTTCTGGTGATACACTGACACAAGCTAGAGCCAATTTGAGGACTGCTAACATCTGGCTCCTAACGTTGAGCGATGTCTTAGAAATGCTAGAATCCAGAATGTGATCCCACTTGCTGTGCTTCTCAGAGTTGCTCAGCACTGACTTGGCTAACTCGGTTCCCTGACTAACTGCAGGCCTTCCTGTCAACAATTCCAGTAGGACAACCCCAAAGCTATATACATTTCCAGCCATTGTGACTCTCATTGTGTATGCATATTCTGTAACACAAAAAGGAAATGCATCACTAAATACATGCTCAACTTTGAGGCTTCTCATGTTACATTATAATCCATCCCTCCTTCTCTAAGCTATACTGACACACTGTTTCACTTTAGATATCGAAAGACAGTTCAACACCGTTTCATGGTGGGAGAATATAATGAAGTCTTAAGTTTGAAAACAACAATAACTATATGAAGATTAAACACAAAAAGATGAGTTTAAAGCATGGTACGGCGGTTAGGACAAAAAACGTCACATTACCCATAAGGAGTATAAATCAATGTTGAAGGATCTTAAACTTTAACCATTAACCAAGTAATAGTTCATTACCTGGAGGAATATAACCGACAGAACCAGCAACAGCAGAAAAGCTGCCTGTGCTCTTCGAAGGATCCATCACCTTGTAGAGTTCAATGTCTCCTATCTGAGCCTCATTCTGGGACTTCAAGAGAATGCTCTTGCTGGAAAGGTCGAGGAGGAGGATTGGACCCTTGTCACATCCATGAAGAAAAGCTAAACCCTGAGCTACTCCAATAGCTATGCTGTAGCGACTTGCCCAATCTAACGAGTAGCCCAAGCTACCACGAAGAACATCATATAACGAGCCAATGGGGGCAAATTCATAGAAGAGATAAGCACTATCAGCAGCCAAAAGATAGCCTAGTGGAATCATGACATTTGAATTATTCAGCTTTCCAATATTTTTTAGCTCTTCCCCAAATAGTTCATGGCTTCCCAACTGAAATATTTTGTCACTCCAATTAAGCTTCTTGACAAAATAGGTTGTACCCGACGGCATAACAGCTTTATAGTAGGTTGAAAACCTTGTCTTGAACACAACATTTGAGGGCTCAGACACTGCTACCATAGCCTTTGTGAAGTCTATATTTGACTTGTGAATGCTGTTTGCAGTTAAAACCTTTCCCTGAACGACAGGGGATTGAGAAATTTCTACTGCTGAGTGAAAATGTTCATCATTGATCCTGTAATATCTTCTAGAGATTGAAATAGCAATCACCACGAAAACGGCAATTGTTGCTACACCTGCAATTGGGACAACAACTGCAACAACTAGTGATTTTCTCTTTTTTGCAGCAGCCTGTGGTGGAGCAACTGGGGAAGGATAGATCAGACCCCCATTTCCATCTGTCTCAACACTGACAAAGCTTCCAAACTTTGGAACAACTCCAGACAGTTGATTGTTTGAAAGCACCAACCTAGTCAAGCCTCCCATTCCCGCCAGGAATTCTGGAATCTGACCCGAAAACCTGTTGTAAGAGAGATCCAAAACTTCCAATGAAGTCAATCTAGAAAAACTACTTGGTATAGGCCCTTGAAAAAGATTGTGACTCAGATTCAAAGCAATCTGTAAACTCAACGGCATCTGAGGAATAGGCCCACTGAGTTGGTTCCCTCCAAGTTGGAGTTCTAACAGCACATTTAAGTTACTAATGTCAATTGGAATTTGACCACTTAGTTTATTCCCCTGCAAATTCAAGTTTGTGAGACTTCTCAAACTTGATAACGAACTTGGAATGGAACCAGTCAACGAATTCC
>JAJONR010012449.1:0-20443 GCA_029582245.1 Solanum etuberosum | reverse complement strand
TTCCTCTCACCGTATCCCCCCCCCCCCCCCCTCCATTTTTTTTTGTTTTTGTAGTTTAAATTTCTTTTATAAAAGTATGTAATATTTTTTTTACTTCATCTCCCCCCCCCCCTCTCCTCTCCTTCAAATACTAATTTAAATATTATTTTACCTTTTTAAAAATAATTTTACTCATTCCACCTAACCCTCCGCTTTCAATTTTTTCTCTCGTTTTGTATTGGATATATACATATCGAAAATATGTTTTACTTGTCGCCGCAAGACTTTTTTTAAAATAAATTTTTTATTTATGTTATATTTAGTACACGAAAAAAATTCCTAAGAATATATGTACATATCTAACACAAAATGAGAAAAATATAAAAATAAATAAATAAATTAGGAGCGGAGGGTTAAATAGGATGGGGTATAATTTATTTTTTTTAAAAATAATATCAACTTTTTTTGGGAATGAGTGGGTGGTTTGGGGGAGAGTGAAATATGAATTTTTAAAAATATAATATAAACGAATTTTTAAAAAAAAAATAAAAGGACGGAGGATTGTGGGGGGGGGGGGTGGAGGACGGGGGTACGGGAGGAGGTGGTGGAGTGAGGTAAGAAAATAATATTTTAATCTTTAGTTTTAATTAATATTAATAGTTTATTATTTAATTTTTATCAATGTGGAATGTCATATGTCAAAGCTTTTTTAAAATAAAAGAGAGAGTGCATTACACACACCATTAAAGTATGTTTCTCAAACTAATAAGTGATAGTTTATGTATGAAATTCACGCTCTCAATAATTTAGTTATGAAACTAAAATAAAATAATGTGTTTTTGACGGAGTGGTAAGTAGGTCCTCCCCAATGAGTGAAATCCGGGTTACCAAATAAGAGAAGAAAAAGTTAGAGAGAGTTCCAGAAGTCCGTTAGAAGTTGAAAGAAGAAGTCACTGACTAGAGTCCTACCCAGCAAAATTTGGTAGAAAGATGAGAGGGAATAACAATAAGCAGATAGAAATCAAGCTATGGTGTCCTTTTGTATCAAATATAGTAGTACCAATCATGGTTTGGGAAGAAGAAAGACTTGATCTTGGTTCCATTGCACGCATTTGTGGGCTTAACCCATTAACATTGAAGATAAATGGTCACTTTATAAGTAGAGGGGTTGATTTTATTGCTTCTTCTGTTACATGGAAATCACTTCTTTCCTTCTTCTCTGCTCGTGGCTTCTCCACTCGCCCACTCATTCTTCAAGGAAATCTCTCTAAACTTGGGTCCAAAAGTAAGTATCACTCTTTCTTTAACTTTTTTGAGTGAAGAGATGCATTTTTAAAGGTTAAATTGTTGAATATGTAGGTGAAATTTTGTTCTGATAGTTAGATGGAGTCAAAATCTTGGGTTTTCTTTTAGGCTGAGAATTGGACCAGAGAAGGTCTAATATGGCTATAAACGAGTTAGCAGTCTTATGAGACAATTTGATTTGGTTTTCTTTCAATTAACCTCATGTTGGGTTTAATAAATTTTGGGTGTGTTTGGTATGAAGGAAAATGTTCTTCACGGAATATTATTTCGTACAAGGAAAACAGAGAGAGTTTCTTACTATTTAGGCAAGAATATATTAGTTATCTCTTTTTTGTTATGAAGCAAAACATTATGTAGGCGGAATGGGATGGGGAGTGGGGGTTCAAGGATGGCGGGGGTTGGGGATTTGGTGGGTGCCGATGAGATAATAAACTTGGAATGTCACTTATCGTTAGGACTTATTTGTGACTTCAAAAACATAAGATACAGATTTGAATAGGTTTACCTAAGCTCTGGATGGAAACCAATTATGCCGACCATTCATAAGCTAATTATATAAATGTATGATTAATGGATTGATCCACCAACATAATATGACTATACATCCATGTTTTGGTCCAGCTATTAGGGTTGGCACAATGGCTGATGTTTCTTAAGTGTGCCTACTCTGCAAGCTAACTTGTGCGGACTCTTCATTTTCAAAATCGCTCCCGTGTCGAATTCTCCAAAAATAGACTACTCTTGGAGAATCCGACACGCACCCCTTGACATTTTTGAAGAGTCCGAGCATCATAGTCTGCAAGTATCTCCTGCTCTCTGGTTTGAGTGTGCACGAGGAGAATATTTCTGAACCCGCTATGAAAAGAAAAACTGATAGCACATCTTATGCAGTCAGGAGTACAAAATTGCATGCCTTTCTGCTCATCAGCTCTTTTAGCTACTAGTCTGTCAGCAGAACTTCTCGTTATGTGTATTAGCTACTGCCTAACAAGTTGAAGATTGATTGGTGAATAGCATGTGGAAAGATAGTAGGTTTCAAAGATTTATTAATATCATTTTGAAAGGATGGATCACTTGTTCCTGCTACAGCCTGAGATACCCTGCTGCAGCTTGTTCTCGTAATATACAGCACAATTAAGCTTTTGAAGCTATTGAGTAGTAGTATTCCTACAGTATGTCACGGAACACTTCTAAGAACTATTTATTGTTTAATGTGGTTACCTATTCACCTCCCACCACCATTCTCCGCTTATGAACCATGTTTCAAACTATTCTTCTGTTATCGTGCAGGATCACATAGTCCAACAGTAGTTGAAAATGGGTTGCTCTGCAAGAAGGATCTCAATGATGAGAGAGAGAAATGTCATGAGGAAACCAACTCCCTTAGTAACAAGAAACTCAAGGAAAGCACTAGAGGTAATGACAGACTATACAACTTTGCTAGTGCAGGAGTGGCATTGAACCTAAAAAGGAAGCTTTGTTTGGAAGGTTCGGGTCTGTTGAAGAGATCAAGAACAGATGAATATGATTCAGGTTTGTTACTATAGAATAGGCTTAATGGTGTCTTAATAGTATCTCAATCTTTGAGCTCATGTTTCACATTAGGAAGAGCTCAATGTGAACTGTTGTACTCTTTATCTCTTGATCTCATATCACTGTGGTTTATTTCTGATGTATTTTCAGGTTTGAGAGAGGAACAAGTGGATTTCCCAAAAGCTGATAGACCACTTTTATGCAGTTTAGCTAGTGAAAAGCTGAAAAGGTTTAGAGATGATGAGATGGTTGTAACCACCCCGTTCAAGAGGATACGATAATTTGGCCAAACACAAACTGTGTTAGTTAGTTGAATGTTGACGTTATCGTTAGCATTGTACTCACCTGTAAATACTTGCCAATCGGTTAAAGTTGTTGCTGACACAAAAGTTTCAAATTGCAAGAGCATTTTTTGAGTTTTGTCGAAGTAGATTATGGCTTGTTCTGTGTAGTTTCCGATGGGCAAGTTGTCCTTTTACCCTTTCTAAATGTCTACATTATTCAGGTTATAGTTAAATTTGAAGACCGCATTACCACCTATTGTTGTGGTATCAAGCCACCCCATTTCACAAGCAAGTCTTTCACAAAATTCAAAGTAACTTTTAAAGAGCAAAAGTGTATGAACTTGTACATCTGACCTTCCTTTTTGAAACAATTCTTAGTTGCAAGATCAAAAAATTTGGTACCTGATAACAAATGAAGTTGGGGATGCGAGATACAGGAATCAGACAAGTAAAAAAAAAGGAACTCGCCATAGTGGTTGACAATTAATTTGGATGATACAATGCTGAATCCTAAACAAGGGAGATTTTGTTTAATTGATAAAATGTATGCTCTAAGTCCCGTGGTAATCATGTAACTTATAGTACAAAACTTCTTTCTGTAGCTTCATTTGGAGGTCATCCATAGAAGTACTGCCAAGCAGCGGCAATACCAGCCACCAGTATTACTCTCAGAATCAGCTTATAACTGACTTTTGATGAAGAGGATGAGGATGGTGGTTCCAACGGTTTTCCTCTCAATTTAGCTGATACCTTGGACAGTAGCACGCCTATCGGACCACTGGGCTTGGCAGCTGTAAGCAGGCAGAAAAGAAAGATTGAGATCAGCATCTGAAACACTCACTTAATTACCCAATCATATATCAAACAACTTCATTCAAACTAGTTGGTGTTAGCTATAAGAATACTGTCTCTATCCTTGTCCATTTCATTCAACTGCTAAACAAAACTGGTATCAAGATCAATATCTGAAACACTTACCTAAGCTTTTAACCAATATCAGCTACAGTTCCACATCAAATTAATTGTGCAAGGCTTTAAGCTATAAGGATTTTCTCTTTATTTATTCCATTCTATTCGTATCCATTTCATTCTAATACTACATAATTTGTAGTTTAAGGAAAATTAGGATTCTGTAGGACTAGGGATTCTCCAAATGGCACCCTTAACTTAACCCTATAATGACAGATAAATATCGATGCTTGGGAAACACCAAGACAGTGTAAGTTAAACAATAACAATAGCCCAAATTCCAACAAGTTGGTAATAGATCTTTTGCTTTCATTACTGGAACTAAAGATATTAAGTCGACTGCATGAAGATAAATATACATCCATGCAAATCCAACAGAGAATGACTACTTTCACCATTCAGTAGAATCCCAGTGAAATGTGCAGTTAAATTTACAGAATTATAGCAACATCACAGTCATTACTAAAGAAAATTTACCTTTACTTTTTAGAAGCCTCTCCTCCTCTTCAACACGCCTACGTAACGCATTAAGCAGTGATCCAAAATATAGAGCAAATACAGTGCACGTAATTGTGATGACATTGTATGGCATGCTAAAATCAGGAGTGGTCAAGGGTACAAGCAATACTTCTGTGTACCATAGAACAGGGCTTTCTTCCTGAAAAGAAGCAGATGCTCAATATAATGCATATCCAATACAATATCATATTACATCAGAGCTTCACTTGTTTAACAATTGGTACCTGTAGCTTGGATAAGATAGGTGACTTGCAAGCAGATTTATCCTCAAATAAATCCATCTTTGTTTTGATCTCAGGAAACCTGATTAAAGCTGATGGAATGTCAAATCCCTGGTTAGCATCTGGAGGATACTCATCGATGTGCAGAAAACCCTGTGAAGGAATCCAGAGAAATAAAGGTAATGTTAAACGATTTCCGGTCTATCACTAAGAGTTAATATGCATGTTGCTTTCTACCAGTTACATTAGATTCAGTTCCACATAGATATAGGAGAAGAAATAGAAGAGATCACCTTTATGTTTTAACCATCCCTATCCCTGGCCCAGACAGAATTACAAGCTAACCACACAAGCAGATATAAAGAAGTTTAAAAGTTGAAGACTACAGAAAGGCCTGACAGCATCTGATATCCTTTCAACTTATAAGGTACTTTGTCACTCCTCCATGTACAAATATTTTCATGTGAAACCTGCTTGGGCCACAAAGATTTACATCTATGCATACCAATCTCCTATACAACTACTCCTAAATGAGATAATTAGATAGCTCGTTATCAAAAGAGCTTAAGAAATATAACGAGATGATTAGATAGCTGTTCTATCTGACCACTGTTCTTTGATATTGGCAATCAAACTCCAATCTCAATAAAACTTAGATTTCAGCGGATTTATTCTAGATAAACTGTAAAAGGGGATAGGTACCTTATCAAACTCCAATGTCAATATCACCGAGTACACATCACATGGCAATCGCAATGCTATTTCCATTAGCCCAGGAGAAACCTTGTCTTCAGAAGGCGAAATGTTTGTCCTTTCTACAACATCTGCTAAACTGTGAAGACGTTCATCTAGAAACACTTTAAGCGTGTGGTAATAAACTTTGACATACCAAGGCACAACTTGGAACACATCAACCCGTAACGAGCATCTTCCTTCCTCGTTGACAGAAGATTTTGCATACTCACTTCTTCCTACAGACTTCAAGGAGATGGCTATGGCACCCCTTTCATTCCCACTTCCCATAAGGAACCTGCGAGCCTGCAAGGGTGCCAGTTGAGATGACCATGTCACGGGACGCTTCCACCTGAACTCCAAGTCGAATGGCCTTGAATCACTAAAATTTTCTAGAGAAAATTCATACAGAAGGGATGACTCCTTCTGAAAGCCATTAGCTTCTTGAATTACCCTGACTGCGGACTCAGACATTTCAAAGCTCATGTCACTACAAGCTTGAGATATCAAATTCTCAACATCAGATTGTTGTTGCGTCTCTGAAGTAGTCTTCAATTCAGACACCAAATCCGGCTCTAATTGGACATACACATTACTAGCATTTGAAAGAACACACCTTCCACTAACTTTCCGTCCAAACAATGAGCTCAGTGACCAACTTGGTTGCTGTATTGAGCCAACAGATGATGTCGTGCCACTTCCTAAAGTAACCGGTTGGAGAACAACAGTAAGTGTCTGTTCAAGCACCATTCCAGAACTTGCTGCAGCTAGATCAAATTCATTTGAGACTAAATGCAACCTCTGAGAGTGATAAAATCCTCTGTAGATAGAAGGTCTGTCCATCAATGCAGAAAGTCCAGCTTTGTCTCGGCAAGGAAGCAACTTTAGCCAGGGAGTGAGGTTCTCTGTGCAAACAGCCTCACGGGGCAAGGTGCCGTACCTGATATTTGTAGCAAATGACTTGAAGCTCCATTGGGGAGAAGAATAAGCAGTTGATGACTCTAGGAAGTTAATAGAAGCACAAAAGAGCCCTGAAAGAGCATGTGTTAAATTTCTCCACGAA
Source organism: Solanum etuberosum (assembly GCA_029582245.1). Lineage (NCBI taxonomy): Eukaryota > Viridiplantae > Streptophyta > Magnoliopsida > Solanales > Solanaceae > Solanum > Solanum etuberosum. The sequence goes on along the minus strand of JAJONR010012449.1, from coordinate 13,838 downwards.
GCATCGACCTGATGTTGTGGAACATCAAAAGTAGCCCACAGTTCAACTCCAGGAGGCTTCGCATTTCTACTTGAAATGGGATCATATCCACCCCAGCGTGCATAATTCCAGCGACCTTGTGTGAACGACAGCTCCATTTCTCGAACTCTAAATTTATGGACCTAATTACACAGTGAGTGTTATGTTTTCATGCAATCAACTGCTAGATATGTATGACAAAAAATAACAACCTAGAGTATGCAAGAAGTGTTCAGCCAAAAACTCACGCCACCTCACTACTTATTAGTGGTAGGTAAGTACACAATATTTTTCAGGATTATAAAACACAAACAATTAAAACCATAATTGCAACTTTCCTTTTCATCATCCTATCTTAATTACCACAATTCCCCTGTTCTACAGAAGTTGCATTTGTATACAATGATTTAACAGTTATCATATCCGTTATGGAAAGATACACATCTTCGATATTAATTATCTAGATAGAAGACACTCATAGTATATTATGCCTCCATCCCTAACTAGTTGGGACTGGACACATGAATGCTCTGTATCCATTCTGCTCCATTTGGTCCCATTTCATTCTAATACTAAATGATTGGTCTTTTAAGTCTTCCTTAGAGTTAAAGTTCTTAAATCTCAGGCCTATCTCTACACATTCATACTGATATAAAAAACTGGGAACTAATGTAAATATGATACCCTTAATCCCAACTAGTTCGTAGTACTTCCATTGTGCTATGGTTTTAGCTAAGTTAGCATTGATTCTAATTTTGAGATATACATACAGAACTAAAAATTGCCATTATCGTTTCAGATAAGAAGATTATTAAGAAACCCAAAATGAAAAAAAAGAGATTGATGCATCCGGAAGTGTACCAGCTGATAAATGGATTTGGGGAAAAGATGGTGGTGGCTGCCATGTGTTCGAGTTGGTGGGACTTTACTTTCGAAATGAAAATGGGCAAGCACTTTACGATCTGGCAATGGCCTCAACAAGAGTGCTTCCGAGAACTGTTCAATTTGATCTTCCTCTTCGGCAATAATTGACCCGAAACTCTTAAAGAGCAGAAGAAAAAGCAAAATTGATCTTAACCGAACCATTAATGGAGCTCCTGTGTTATCGTTGATATTGAAACTGGGAATATGTGAAAGATAAATCGAACAATTCCGCCATTACAAGAGCTTCAAGGTGTGTTAAAACTTAGATCAAAGGTTTGAACAATTTTGGATCCATTGGGGTTTCGGCTGGTTGACCCGTTTAGACTTGTGGTATATTGCCCTTCGATCCGATCCCATTTGGTTCTTTTTCTCTTTTCTTTTCTCATATTTCAATAGTATTTGCTTAGGTTATTTCTTCAAAAAAATCATTACAAATAAAAGTTGCAAATGTTATTATAATATAATAAATATCGATTTTGTATGTTTCTATTTGAAAAAAAAAGAGGTTAGGAATTCTAATTTTGAGATCAAAATAGTCTCCCCCTTATAAATAAATGATTTTTTTTAATTTTATTTTACTATCACTTAAGAGAAATAAGAAGCTCTCTCTATTTTATTCATCTGCTTATGTTATTAATTCATAATACGTTATCAATATGAGTCTTGAATCAGTTGGGGAATTGTATAAAAATATGACATTATCGAATGTTTCTTGTTTGCTATCTAATCGTTATAAAGATATGACTTGTTTTATTAATTACTTTTCATAGCTATAAACTAAATGATATATCAAAAATTTCAAAATTGGAGAAGAATATCATCACCCATTTATTGATGAGTGATAATCAATATGTTACTATCAACAATAAATAGTAGTGGTATTGAGAATAATGATATTAATACCTTGAAATATTATGTTTGTAGTGTGTGTATATGCGTGTGTGTGCGTGAGTGTGAGTATTACTCCATATTCTTTTTTGTTTCGAAAAATTTGTGGTCGAAATTTGCATATTATTTCTTGAAATTAATTTATGATTTTTAAAATTGTCTTCTCCTCCTCTACCGTTGAAATAGAAAGTGGTCATATTTTATTACTCTAGCTATACTAAAATTAATTTAAGTGGTAATATTTTCATACACTTGTTGTAATTATATAATTAAAGATGTGGTAGATATTTTTTTTAAAAACCATTATATATATGCCTCGATTTGCTTCTGAGACGTCAGTATATTAAAAGGGGTTATAAGCTATTATAATTTAATATGATTGAGGCACATTCAAATGATTATGTTTCATTCTTGAAAAATGAGAACTTTTGATAAATGTTATAAATACAGAATCACTTCGTAAAATAAACGTGACAATCTCTAGTAAAACTTATAAATAAAAACACGCTCTTTGTTGTGAAAATATCATGACTCATCTTCAGAATAGATTGAATAATTGAGAAAATAAATCTAAAAGTTACTCCTGGAGTAGTAATAGTTTGACATTTACTTTCGAAGTAGTAAATACTTTGAAACATACTCTCGACATGATAGAACTCTGTAATAGTAAATCTTGCAATCTACTTCCAAATTTGTAGAACTGTGAAATTTATTAAAACAAATAACATATGTCATGATATACTTAAAGTTTACTAGTACAAATAATTCACATGACTGTTTCAGTCATCTTTACATGATGTGCTTATTGAGTATTCAGAATATATTGAAGAACGAGAAGATTCTTCAAAAATATCTTTTGTGTTGCTTGTTCTTATGATAAGTTGATTGTAATAACTAATGTCGGGATTAAATTCTCCAGATTCTGAAAGGTATAAAAGATAAATATGAACTCATTCATTGATCATGTGATATTTTAAATAGATACATTTATAAAATGATCACATATTATTGTCAACTTGTAGTTTGACATTTACCAAGTTGCTTATTCAATATAAATTGAGTTATGAGCATAATTTTCATATTGTATGATCAAGAAAATTTATTTTGATAATGATGATTTATATCCAAATTGATTTGACGTTGAATATCTCTAATAAATAGTTGATTGAATGCTCATCAGAACAAAACTTTGTGTGTTGGTATGACTAGATATGAGAACTTGTGTCAGCACGGACCCAATATATATTACTCTTTCAGTCTTAATTTATGTGACACAGTTGAAATTTGGAGAGTCGTCCAAGAGATTTTATAATTTTTGAAAATTCAAAATTGTTAATTATTGTGATTTATAGTAATCTTTACATAGTTTTCAAATAATATATATTACACTCTATATCCAAATTTACGGTATTAAGAATCAATCAAATTTTAATATATTTTTCAAATATTTCAAGTTGTTGATTATTGTGATGTATAGTATTTTTACGTCATTTTCAAATAATATATGTCTGTTTTTGTCCCAATTTATGTGACATCGATAAAATTTTGAGAATCAATCGAATTTTTTATAAATATTTTAAATTGTTAATTATCGTGATTTATAGAATTTTTTTACATAATTTTCATATATTCAAAAGATAAAAAAAAAGATAAATAAATTAAAATAAAAAATATAAAAATATACAAATGCCCCCGGCTAAGAGCAGGTACGTAGACCATAAGGTACTTGCTTCTAGTATTCTCTATATAGTAGTAATATATTGTATACATCAACACATATATGCATCAGATCAATAAATTATTGAGAAAATATTAAAATGCCCACTAAACCTGTTAGCTAATTATCAATTACACACTTATACTTCACAAAAAATATTATTCTCCGCCCTTTTGGAACTATTTTAAAATAAAATTAATTTTATCCTAAAACATTATAATCAGGCATGTGTCATGTGATGAATACACACGCTTGACAAGTGTATTTCACCGGTTAATCATTATAAAACATCATTTTTTTAACCCCAAAAGAAATTTTCCGTGTCTAACTAACAAATTAAAATCAAACTTAATGCACCACTTTATCAATATAAATTTACCATCATCTTTCCTTAACCAATGCTGCAACTTTACAAACCTCTAACCAAATTCGAAAATGACAGTACATCTTATTTTCACCCACCCACCCTCTCTCTCTCACACACCTTTAAATAGGCTAAAAAAATTCATAACGTCAATTTGAAAATTTTCCCCTTTATTATTTTTTATTTTTTAAATATTTTCATGAATAGTTTATAATTTGAATTTTTAGTTTTGATTCTTAGTAGATTTGGGGAGAAAATGGAGGATTCTTCTTCAGAATATTTTGATGATGGAGAATTATGGCTATCTTTTGACATTTTCTATAGAAGAAGTTGTTTTTGTTTTAATTTCTGCTAATAAGTTCAAAAATAACAATTTCATTACTTCTCTTTGTCGTTGTTATTTTTGAATCAATTACTTAAATAAGAAAAAAATAATTAATCATGATATGTTTATTTTTGAAAATAAAGTAATTTATTAAATGTGTTCTTAACAAGTCTATTGAGGAATTATTTGTTCATAAGATACATTATTTTATATCAGATATTTATTGATGAAGCTTCAACAATAATGTGAAAAATGTATAATGTTGATGTATATGCATTTTATTATTAAAATAAAATATTAAGTGCATAAGTTAGTGGGTATAAATTGTGGTAGAAGATGACTATTGGTTCTTGTAACCTATATGGCCATTAGTTTTTGTAACTCTCATGGTCATTAGTTTCTTGTAACTCATATGACCATTAGGTTTCTTGTAACTCATGTAACATCTATCACATTTATCCACCCACATTACTACCCCTCATTCTATCTATTGATTATATGGAGGACTTCTTCACCTATAAATAGTGGTGTTTCTTCCTTTGTGAAGTATCTCAAAAAGATGAGAAGTGTGAAATAATATTGTAGTGTGTATAGTGAAAGAGAGAGTTGAGACATAGAAAAATATTCTAAGTCTTCAACTATATTCACTATATACAAAAGAGAGTATTTATATATGTTGAAGGAAGGTGTTCTTATGTGGAGCTTTGGACTCTTCAACTAATCCGGAGTTGTTTGAGTTGTACGACGTTGTTGGGCTGTTGTATCCTGGAGGGGACAAGTCAAGGGTGATACTGCTGGATCGGTGTAGATTATGCCGCAGTGGGCTTGAATCTCCTTAAAGAGAGCGAGATATCTGCGCCTCAGCCTAAAGATTTGTTTATACATTTTTGTTCATTTTATTTCAACTGTAATTTATTTTATTTGTGGTATAATTACACAAACATATAGTTCTATAGATAAGTAACAAAAAGAGAAAGTAAGGAAACGAAAAGGAGAGGAGAACGAAAATAAAAAAAATATTTATAAAAATAGACAACTCACACTGTTTGAGAGAGTAAAATACACTATTTATACCAAGTCAACATTTAAGAAGTTACTGATTTCATTTTAAAGTAATCTGAAGAGGGGAGGAGGGGAGGGGAATACTAGAACACCAATGGAGTGTAGGTGTGTGGTTGAAAATTAACTAACTGAATGGGGGATATTTAATTATTTTCTCATAAATTATTACTACTTTTCCCCACCTCAAATAGTTTAAGAGCAAAAATAAAATGTTTTTCATCTATTAGCATTTTATGTATGGTAGATGATCAATGGATCTACCATGGTGTACAAAGATCAAATTTTCGACAACAAAATCAAGGATATGTGTTAGATTTTCTAACATAGTGGGAGAAAATAAGTATAATACTCCAATTTTTTTTAATTTAAGAGCCGAATCATTTTTTATATGCGTCTAAGATCATATCAGGTGATTCTTAATTGTGCATAGGTGTTAAGGTCAATTCTTTAGTGTGGGAATAGATTTGGAGATGAATTAAGGTCATAAGAATCCTCTAGCACAAAGTTGAGTTGAAAGCTTTCTTACCGATTGAGTTTCGATATAAAATTTTACTTGGGTCAACTTCAAGCGATCATATCTCTTAGAATATGAAGAGCTAAATGGCATGTAACCTATCAAATGAAAGGTCTATGTGTCTTATTTCCAACGCTGCCAAGTTTGTGTTAATTGAAGTTCGGAGTAAAAAGTTATGCTCATTTCAGTGAAGCCCTGTCAGGCTGTTTCACGGCCGGCATTACGGATGGTGGAGTGTTCCACGGACTCGTGGAGTTTTTTGTGAATACTTATTGTGATTTTTTTCAGAAACTTTCTGCATGTGTTCCAAGGTTATTTTGATCTTTTTTTAAAACTTTTTAGCCCTATTCTAAGTCGTTTTTGAGTGTTTTAAAGGAGTATATCATTCAACTAACTAGTTTTCCTCTTATAATCATCAATCTAAAACATTCAAGTCTCCAAAATTTCTCTCAAAACTCACCTAGGATTCCTCTTCTCCATCAAGAACCCTAAAACTTCCATATCAAAAGGTCAAGATACAAAGAGAAGTCTTTCATCCAAGATTTTTCCAAGTTCTTCCACTCTAAGAATTCCATGAAAGAATTTATTTTCTCAAGATCAAGCACTAAGATTCCAAGATCATAGATTTCCTCCAAGAAAGCTAATGTTCTTCTTCAGACTAGAGAAAAATCAAGTCTCTATCAAATTTTTCAATCAAATAGCTTCATAATCGGGTATGTAAGGCTATTCATAGTGATGAAATACGTACGTCCTCACACCTTACATCTAAATTCGGTTAGTAAGAGTTAAATCTAGGGTTCTATCCCAAGTTTTCATGAATTATGAACTTGAGTTTTATTCCTTATTCTGAGTTCTGATTCTTATCATTAAGATTATAGTTATTCATGCATTTTGCTTCTTGAATTGTTGTTCATGTTTATTTCATCATGTTACAGAATGTATATAGATCTATTTCTTGATATTGTACAAAGATATAGATAGATAGCATATCTTTGGGATTTCCTCTTTATTTCTTTCCTTAGTTAGCTTCTAATGTTATTGTATTTATACATGTTTACCTATTAAATAAGATACAAGTTATTCTCTCCAATTCCTTGCACATGGTATCAAAGCATAATCGGAGTTGTGATACTTGAAATGGTGGTTCTCGAACGTCACCATTGGTGGTTGCCGAAATTAGTCATTGCCATATATTTGGTTCATGTGACTTCACCATTGGTGGTCTGTCTTACTGATTTAACATTGCCTTAAGATTCTCAGTTAATTTATGGACCACGTTTTGAAAATTTAACATCATGATCCAGGTTATGTGATCTTTCTTTTGGTGATACTTTAGTTCAAAGTTCCTTTCTCTGCTGCTATTTGATTTGTTTTGAGCCAGACAACTGTCTGATCTCTGCTGCTGGTGGTTCTAATTTCCTCTCTGTTGCTTGATTGGTTTTTTGTCCAAAGCCTTTAGCTATTCATATTTTCCAACCATTTGAAATTTGTTTTGGGTTAGTTGGTTTTCTCTGATTTTCTTTATTGAGTTGAGCCGTTTTGTGGAGTTGACTATTCTCTTGTTAAGACCTTTATATTAGGAGTTAATTTGCTTTGATATTGTGAGAACTAAGGGAGAAGAACGGAAGAGTTTAGATAAGTGTAATAATAAGGTTGATGTTGCTTATAGGTCATCATCGGATAAAACCGTTTTGGTTTCGTCAGAGGATTATCATAGATTCATTCGATAAAAGAACTCCATAAAAGAGTTTATTTTCTCAAGATCGAGTACTAAGATTTCAAGATCAAAGATTTCCTCCAATAAAGCTAATGTTCTTCTTCATGCTAGAGAAAAATCAAGTCTCTATCAAAGTTTTCAATCCAATAGCTTCATTATCGGGTATGTAAGACTATTCATAGTGATGAATTACGTACGTCCTCATGCCCTACATCTAAATTCAGTCAGTAAAAGTTAAGTCTAGGATTTTATCCCAAGTTTCCATGAATTATGAACTTGGCTTTTATTCCTTATTCTGAGTTCTGATTTTTATCATTGAGATTATAGTTATTCATGCATTTTGCTTATTGAATTGTTGTTTGTGTTAATTTCATCACATGAACCCTATATAGTTAAGAATTGTTGAAATTTTTTGCATAATTATCTTCATGCAATGACTTCTGAAATTAAAGTAAAGTCAAGTATTTTAATATATCATTTGAGAAGAGTTTTAAGGGGTCCTGAATGGTTCCAAATGCATTATTTTGTATTGAGTAAAGCATGATTATTTTTAGACAAAGCATAAATAGTTTTAGAAGAAATTTCAGTCAGTAAAATAAAGATCAGTTTTCCCTAAAAAGAGTCTTTTGAGTATTAACTCAACGCAGTGAATATTATTATATGAGCATTGAAGTATATATTTTGAGAGTAGTGAATATTATTATATGAGCATTGAAGTTTATATTTTGGGAGTAGTATTGAGCACCGATTTGACAGGAGTTAAGATAACTCAAACTCCATAACCTGCGCCACCAGCGTAGATAGGATCGTACCAAAATTTGGACGACTCTTCACCAACCCCATGAAGGCTTTTAGTGGATCCACAAGTTGAGTCACGTTCTATACTTCGGCAAGGTATAATATGGTTGTGACAACGTGGGCGAGATGTTGTATATATCATCACGAGGCTCATAGTGATGGTTGTAGTTAGAGAAACTCTCCAAGAAAAGTAAAGTATATTATTTTTGTTTTACTATTATTGCATACCTATTTGTAAAGCTTTTAATGATTTCATTTCATATTTATGCTTTACTTAAGATGAGTTATTTTCAAGTTCAGTTACTTGTTTCATTCAGCTTTATTACATACCATACATTTCATGTACTGGCGTCATTTAGATACTCACGATAGCAAACGTTTAATAAGATCTCTTTTCATCAACAGTTTGTGAGACCTCCTAGCTTTCGGATGATTCCAATTTAGTTAGTTTAGTTTATTTGATTTTTAGTCATTATTAGTGGATAGTTAAAGTAGCTGTGAGTCTTGTTCCGACACCTATCTTTAGTTAGTAGAGGTTTCATAGATAAACAAAGTTAGCGAGTAAGTTCAGTCTTTAGTATTAAGAAGTTTTAAACATTATTACTATTATTATTATTATTTATTATTATTATTATTATTATAATTATTATTTATATTCAAATTTATTTCAGACTTTTGCATGAGATATCTTTAAATGATTTTAAATGTTCGTTTTATAAGACTTCCGCATGTATGTTTAGTCTTCCGCTCAGTAGTCAGCCAGATCAAGAGTTCGCCTGGTACCAACAATAGTTTTTGAGTGTCCGCCATGTCTAGGGTATAAGCTCAAAGCGTGACAATAAACATCTATAAAATATGTTATGAATTATCATTACTATAATCCTAGTTCAAAGGATAATTCAAGTCAAATGCTAAAAGCATTTGCTAACCCAATTTTAATTTCATATTTTAACTGCAAATATTTTTATTAAATGTCCCTCAAGGACAAAGTTTACCACATGCATGAGCATGATAGATCAATCGATTCCAAATGCAACAATTCTTGAAAAGATGAGAGGAGTATAGATAATCAAACGATCATAATAAGGAGGCAATGTGCTCTTGGAGAGTCTACGACACAACGCTTCATTAAACCTTATGGGAGGTTTGAAAATAATAAAATGATGAGATCACAATAAGCTAGCGTTTGGCCATAGATTTTTAAATATTTTGGCAAATATTATTTGGGTGAAAATTTGAGCGAAATTTCACCATGTGTTTGGCATAGTATTTGGGAAACATATTTCACTTTTAAAAAAAATATGATTTATATCCATAAGTTTTAAAAACTATCAAAACTAACCATAAGTTTGTATTACAAGTCAATTGAATCACCGTTGCAACAAATAACAAGTAGTGTACATGACACTGGAGCACTGTGGTAGTTTGGTGTGAGTGTAACAAGCATCATTCCATACAATGTGAAGTAGACAAAACACATGACTTTGTTACCCTGAGCCGATTGTTCATCATTTTTCATCAACAACCATATCATCACTTTCATATTCACTGAATATTTCATCACTACTTTGGTGTTCACGCAAAAAATTATGTAATACAGCACAAACAACTATTATAGAGGGTGTTTTTGTAAAAAATAAAAGTTTGGTATAGAATTTGAATTTTTTAAAGATCCCAAATATGAGATTTGGCCCAAATACTAATTTTTTCTAGTATTTGAAAATTTGAGTTATTTGCCAAATAATGACAAATTGTATGAACAAACACTATTTGCCAAATTTTTTTCTAAATTTTACTTGAGAAATCTATGGCCAAACGGGTCCAAAATTATGTCATATTATAAATCTACACAAATAATATATCGTCAATGATATGTTTGATATATCACAATATTGTAAAAGATTATTGTAATCTGAATTCTACATCTATTAGTACCAAGTGAAAAATTAGGAGTGTCAATGATACAGGTCGGATAGTTATTTTATAAAATTTATATCATATCATTTTTTGGTTTTTATTTTATATAACTATTATATTATTTTTAAATTTAATATATAAAATATATTGTATACATATATTATTCTATACAGTTTGATGTTTTTTTATAAAATAAAAAACCTATCCAATTATTCGATACAGTTATAAATTTATATAAAATTGTTGGTTTTATCTTTTTAAAAAATCTAAAAATTGATTCAGTACAGTTCGATCGATTCAGTCTATTTTTGGAAAACCATTGACACCCTAAGTGAAATGATATATCTTTGATAAACACAAAATTTATTAGACCTGTAGTCCAGATACCAGGAGATGTCACTCATTTAAATGCTAATGAATATTTCACTTGATAAAATCTATATATAATATAAAGGAGAAACATAGACAAGGTGATATGACATCTCTCTATGACCTCCGTTCATATTTATCTTTTTTTGAGATTTTTTTCTTGATTCTTTTCATTAAATATTTTCTTTATTAAATAAAAAATGCAATCATATTTACTATTCTAATTATATCTAATGAGTTACAAAAAAACCTCCATCTATTCATATTCTTTGCTTAAATAACATACCTCTTCAACTCCTTTCTAACTATTCTTATGGATTATCAAATCTATAAATAACAATCATCCATGGAGATGTTGAATATTCATTTTTTCATTTTCTCATTCTTTCTTTTTGTTAGTGTAGTTTTTTTTTCTCTTTTTTAATTTCTTTTTATTCTTTATATTTTTTCATAAGAAATCATAGAAAAGATGGTGTCATGATATGGCCTTCACTTTGATGAAGATCAAAGATATATTCTTCAAAGTTTAGTACAAGTTCATCGAAATGAAGAATGAAGCTTAGTTATGTTGAAAGATTCATCAAGAGAGATGATCATATTAGTATAAAGTTTGAATGTTTCCAATATTTTAAAGATTCATTCATGTATTATTTTGATTTCAATATTCTAATATGCTGCCATAGTTGAAAGATATATTATCTATGGTACATTTCTCATAGCTATTCGATTTTGTTGTGCTTAAAAATCTATATATAATATAAGTTAGATGTTAGAAAAGTGAAGTTGCACCTCTTTTTGGCCAAGGATTCTATTTATCTTTTTCCTCAATTTTTTGACAAATTTTCATATTTTTCTACTTACTTATTATTGTATAAAAAAATAGATATATCAATTACTACTCCTCTATTTATTGTTATACTTAAATGTCTCAAAAATTATTTACACTCATTATTATTCTTTATTACAAAAAAATCAAAGTCTCAATATTTACTACTTCAATCTTTTCAATTTTGTTAAACACAATGGAGTAATACAAAAATGAAGAAGTTGATTTGCTTGTTTTCCTAATAAAACTTAAACACCCAACAAACGTTGAATAGTTCATTGTTTTTTTTGTCTTCATTATTTTATTTTTTCCTTCTTTTATTTATTTTTAAAATTTTACCTCCATAACATATACCTATTGAACTTCTACTTAAATTAATATTATTATTTTTTCTTTAAATTTTCATATTCATAACCCCAACTATTTAATTTCAAAATTTAAGATACCTTATGATATTCTTTCAATTTTATCTATATAAATTCATATTTTTTGTTTCATAAGATTCCTACTCAAGATTATTATTTTTATTCCATATTTGATTTATACTTTAGTTTGACTTCATGAAAAGGCTCTTGGATGTGGATAGAAGGGGAGTCGGATAAGAGCTCAAAAATATGTGCATTGATTATGTAATTTTTTTCATCTTTATTTTTGTGATTAAGGACTTAACAAAAATGTGTTGTTATTTTTCTCTTTTGCTTACTTTTTTATATGTTCTCTCTATAATTTTTTTATTTATTTAGGTTCTTATAATTTTTTTAATTGTAATAAATTAAATTTTCGTTTAGGCTCAAATTAGTTATTTGTAACTTTGTCAGAACACAACTAACTATGCCAACATACGTTCAAATTTTACTACTCATGACTCAAAAGAAATGTATATTAAATATTGAAATATGCATTCCTTAGGTGTTTCTTATGGTGAAGAACCATTTACATTTTTTTAAAATTTGTTCATTTCTTCTACTTTTAAAGAATTAGCAAAAGAATAATATAAGACATACACGAAAATTAGCAATATAGGTTTATTTAGATGATAATGAAAAATAAGAGAAAAATATCTATTTAGACGATGATGAAAAGTAAGAGAGAAAAACAAGGACAATGAAAGGATTAAATATAAAGAAGAAATGAAATAGAAATACTTATCTCTTTTTCCTTCTAATTTTAATTTCATCACTTTTTTTTCGAATAAAAGGAAGATTTATCAGACAGTAAATTTATCATTTAATAAAAACAAGAAAAAAAAATCAAGTCCTTAAATATGTTTGTTCGAATTATATGTATTAACATCATAATATATGATTTTTTTCTTAATAAATTAGCCTTTTTATTTTTGAAAAGTATAACAAAAATGTAATTCACTTAACTCTAATTCTACAAAAATATTTGTATTGTGATTTTATCATTTTCTTATTTCTATAGTTGGTTTATATTTCTTGTATTATAATTAGTTTTTTAAATAAATTTACATATATTTTTTATAACTGCACTAAGCGCGGCCAAATTCCCTAGTATTATATAGATATATAAAAGTAGATTTACATTTCTAAATTTTAATCAGGATACTATTGATCCTCTTGATAGGATAGGGTAAAATCATAACTAAATCAATTTACTCATTTTTTAAATAAAAAAAATTAAACTAAACAAAATATAATTCATATTCATCAAGTTGATTCTTTCAAATATCCTCACTTATCCCCTAGTGTAATTCAAACCTTCAACCTATCAGTTGATAATAAATGTGCTCAACCATTTGAGCAAGTCTATAACATTTGTTTATCACTTTTCTAACCCAATTTTAAAAAATTATCCAAAATGTCCCATTTTGTACAAAATGATCATGTTTGATGTAATTAAACCTTCTTCTTTTCTTTGAAAAAGCTGAGCTGAGCTCAGATTTTGGGTTAGAATACCCAACAAAAAACCTTTTGTTGTTTACAATTTTTTGTTGCTCTTTTAATATTTTTTTGCTTATTATTATTATTATTATTATTATTATTATTATTATTATTATTATTATTATTGTTATTATTATTCCATTTCTGAAGTTATACAAAGAATGGATGAAGATTTCTCCCAAGCTTATGGAAATATATCAAGAAGACCATGTCTGTTATCTTGATAAAATTGACCAGATATGTTTCTTTATTGAATTCAGCATTCCATGGATTCACAAATGGACACCAGAGTTGGGGTTCACAGAGGAAGAATCTATTCCTTGTTTATATAGAACTTATTATAATAACTTTTGGGACAAACTGATGAAAATTGATCCCAGCACAAAAAGAACTTACGGACAAGAACTTCTCGATTCTATCAAAGAGAAGATTGCAGAATATAAAAACGCCCCTCTAAAGAGCGTTAGAGTTGATAACACTGTCAAAAATATTGCC
>JAJONR010012448.1:0-17696 GCA_029582245.1 Solanum etuberosum | reverse complement strand
TTATATTATTATTATAAAGTAAAAATGGAACTGACCGTTGAACCGGTTCAAACTGGACCGGGCAAAATCCTGTCCAATTGCCAGCTTTAACCAGTACTGGACCCCGGTCATTTTGACTGACACCTATCAATCTTTGGGTAAATGCAAAGGCGGGTATCCATTTTTTCAAGGGTGCAATATCTTGCTTCAATGGTGGATGTCTAAACATTTGGTTAAAATAGACGAGTCTCAAGAACAGGAGCTGGCAAAGCCAGAAAATTTGAGTCACCATGACCACTACGAACTCTATTTAAGCATCCACAAATTCAAGATCCACCACACGAGGAAAGCGTGGGCCCAAGTCCTCTACGATATAAGAGAGGAAAATATCCAACAGATGTTTCAGGATTTTATGTCAGAAAAAATAGCCATTCGAGGGGCTGTGTGTCTTTTCCTGATCCTCCCGGGTATTCGAGGGGCTGTGTGTCCTCTTCAATTATTATTATTATTCCTATTATTATTATTACTACTTTTATTATTATTAATATTATTATTATCTCCATTTGTTTTCATACTTAATAAGGGGGAGTTTTTTCAGCCATTCAAGAGCAAACCTGTCATTTTCGCAAAAGAGATCTTTTCCAGCCATTCAAGGGCAGGCCCGTCATTTTCCCACAAGGTATCATCCAAAGGGCTAAGATTTCAGACATTCCATGGGCAAAGGTGTTAGCTTCCCTTTTTCAGCTGCCGCGTGTTTTTTAATTCGATTCACAAAGGATGCACGTGTTGCATCGTTCTGGAAAGCTCCATTATTTTTATGGGAAAACACCACATTCGTTATGTGTTCACTCAAATCAAACTCTTCAAAGGTTCTCTTTTGCGAACAAACAAAAAGGTAGAGTTAATCTTTTCGATTATGCATTTTTCGGTTGAGATGTTTATGTTTCTACATTGTCTGATTTTTCTTCTGTAAATTCTTGGTGCTGCAAAATCTTTTCTGATTTGCCTTTAACTCGATCGTGTTTGGATGACTTCTGTTCTTCCGAGTTACTTCCTTCCTGCAAGAGCTTTAATTTATTGAGTTACTGATGACTTCTTTTCTTCCGAGTTACTTCCTTTCTGCAAGAGCTTTAATTTATTTAGTTACCGAAGCAATTGTGAGACCTTGACAAAACGTAGGAGCTGCAATATTAGAACCCCCAAAAACTTCATATAAAGTATAAAAAGTGCTAACCCACAAAAATTAGAAGGGGAAAAAAAGGATCCTCTTCTGACATAGAAAACCCCAAATATGTATTCCATAGTAATATTGAGGTGTGCGATAAAGAAACTACCTATTTCCAACTTGAGTTCTCCATTGTATTTCAGTAATAGTTTGCTTGGAGGTTTACATTTGTCACAATATAGTGACAAGTTTGTACTCTATAGGTAAGATATATAGTTCCTGGTTTTACCGGTTATACTTACTTCAACTTAAAATTACATAGTAGGTACATGTTGTAATAAAAAAAGGTTTAGTGTGGATTTGACAAAGTTTTGCTCTTAATAGGTTGTTATTTTAGGTGACGATATCGTTCTGATTGTAATTGCAATCAATAAACTTCTCTCTGCTTTCTACTTTATTGTCACTTTTATTGGTCTATTAGGACTCTGAGTCTCGGACATTAATTGACCTGTACAGCGTTATCCAAAAGAACATAAAAAATATTACTACGTGTTAAACTTGTGAAAGAGTTATTAAAAATAGCTGAGGTGGGAAAAGAAAAAGAGAACAACCAAATGTTCACGTGTTGGTGATAGTTCAGTTAGGAAAAGGAAAAGAGAACAACCAATTGCTCACGTGTAAAATCCCATTATCTCAAAAGACCAAAACTTTATTGAACAACCGCAAATAACCAATTGCTCACGTGTGAAATCCCATTATCTCTTCTATTAACCTGGGAGTAAAAAGACCAAAACTTTGTAAGATAACCGCATCATTTTGAAGATTTGGACAATGTAAATAGTTCCACTGTTGCAAACTGTGTTACATGCCAGTGGTTAGATCAATAAGCTACCTTTCGGTTTTCTCTGTTTTCTACATTGCCGTCACTCTTAGTTATCTGCTAGGATCTAGATGCCTGTCAAATTTTACCAAGGAATTATTAAAAAGAACAAACAGGTAACACTTATAGGATGGATTACTAACAACAGAAAGAAGGAAGATATCAACTCTTGATTGTTACTTGGATATAGTGCAAAAAACTGAGGAAAAAATATAGAAAGAAAAATGAATGAGCTGATACCTAAAGGGGCAAAACCATAAAGAGTAACATAGGAAAGGCGACGCAACAGAAATAGAGGTCTGATTTTTGCTACAGAAGTACCTGTAGAGGCATCATTTTGATTCTCATCTGAGGCATTAATTGACCTGTCCAGTGTTATCCAACAGAACATAAAAAACCATTAGTTTTCCCCTTATAATACATAGATGCTGATAGTTTAGGGGGGGAGAATAGAGGGAGCAAAAATTGTTCACGGGTGAAACTCACGAAAAAGTTATGAAGAATGATACGTATATAGTGATAATTCAAGTAGGAAAAGAGAAGGAGAACAACCAAATGTTCACGTATGAGTCTCGCGAAAAAGTAATAGTTCAAGTGTGTGTAATTATACGAAGTTCTGCTCTTAGTAGGTGGTTATTTCCGGTGACGATATCATGCTAAGTTAGTTTTTCCTCACTGTAATTGCAAACAATAAACTACTCTTTGGTTCTCTCTGTTTTCTTCTTCGCTGTCACTCTTATTGGTCTAATAGGACTCTCACTCTCAAACATTAAGTATGATTTGTCCAGCGGTATCCAGTAGAACATAAAAGCATTACTATTTCCCTTATAATACATAGATGGTAATAGTATGGGTAGAAAAAGAAAAAGACAACAACCAATTGTTCACGTGTTAAACTGGCGAAAGAGTTATTAAAAATGATACATAGATGCTGATAGTTGAGGTAGGAAAACAAATTGTTCGCGGGTGAAACTGGCGAAAAAGTTATAAACAATGACACGTTCATAGTGATAGTTCAAGTAGTAAAAGAAAAGGAGAACAACCAAATGTTCACTCGTGAGACTCGCGAAAAAGTAATAGTTCAATTGTGTTTGTTTCCATTATCTCTTCAATTAACTTGTAAAATGTGGATCTAATAATAGTTTTCACTTCCTCAATTAAGGGCATTCTAGTTCGACATGCTACCTTCTCGATGTATCGATTCTTGGTAGACAAGGCTGGTTTAGATTGAGACGCCCACCTTTCGGTCCGGGGCTACAGTTTTCTCTTTTTGTCGGAAATCGAGCTTTGCTTCTGGAAAAACATCAGGAGGGAGTGCTACTGCTTCCTTAATTCATCAATTCCCAAACTTATGGACTTATATTGTATGTAATTTGAGTAGAAAAATTTGAAGCTGTAATATTGACTTCGTTGACTGAATTATCTATTCCTCACTGTTTTGTTTTCCTGGGTTTCTTGCTTTGCTGTGATAGTGTTTTGCTCTATAAATAGAAATTGTCATTTTTCCTGGACACCTATTTTATATGCCACAGTGCTTGCTTGACCTAGATTATTACGTTGTGATTGGTCCTTAGCAGCTGTCTATCTATGTCTATGTATGCTAAAAAGGAAGTTTCAAGTTTGTAACCTCCAGTTTATGCGACTTTATGTTGTTGAAGTTCATTTAAAAAAGGCCTGCTCAATATGTGAGTGCAACATAATTCAACAAGGAAGGAGAGTTTTTTTAATTTGTAGCACACGTTAAAGTGGCTAACCAGAAAGAGCAACAAGCTCTTCTTCGTTAAAACCTTGTCTACTGAAGAGACGGCTAGGTTGGGGAATTATCATAGGCTGTAAGATGTTAACCTAATGTGTCAACATATATGTTTTGTCTGTGCCATGAATCTACTATTGGCACTTTTATTTTTCTTGCTATTTCCCTTGACCTGCCATTTGACTTTTCTGCTAATTAGAGTGACTTTAGAAATAAAATCTTCGTTTAAATTTTAGTTCTGACTGATGCAATGGATGGTTACTTCACCTTCTGTAGGATTTTGGAGCTCACATTTCTCCAGCTAAGGAAACAAAGGCTATACTCTTCACTGACAAACGTAAGTTCCTCCATTTTTGTGTTCTACATATTGACTTGTATTAATATACTGTGCTGTTCTTTATTTTACCTAAGTTCCTCCATTTTTGTGTTCTACATATTTACAAATTAATATACTGTTCTGGTTTTTATTTTATCTGAATAACTCTTTCTGCCTCGATCCTAATTGAACGCTAAGATTTTACGTTGAATAAAAGAATTTTACTGAATATTTGCCATCAGATGTCTGGCACCGAACGCAAAATGGATGCACTCCTAATTGCCCAGACAAATGCTGCCAAAAAAGAAGCCAAAAATCTTAGAAATCAAATTGCTTACGATCAAATGCCACCCGAAAAAAGGCAGCTCTTCTAGCACAACTCAACGCAGAATACTCTGCTCGAAAGCGTGCTCTTTCCCAAAATCTTCCTGCTATCCCGCTCGACTCTGACTGTGACTCTCAAACTATAACTCCACTGCAACCTATTATGTTCACTCAAAATAAACCTTCAGCTACTACCTCCCAAGCTCAATCAATTCAGTGTGACAGTGTCTATGAAATAGGTGAGTACCGAATAAAGTTACTCACAGATAATGATTGAACAATTACCTTATATATACATTAATACCTCCAAAATTGGAAGGTCAATATCAAATACATGTAATGAATGCTCAACCTTCTATCAACCACAATCAACTACTAAAGGTTTATTTTTATTTATCATATTATCCCTTGCCACCCTTTCTTTCGTTTGCTTCTTCCTAAATTGTTCTTCCATTCTGCAGAACCTGAACTAACAGGAATGAAATATCCCAATGTCAACACACTGCCCTGTAGTCCTCCTCTTTTAAAGAAAGTTCCAAATTGTAAATTTTGTGCAGCCAAAAGATTTGAATATGAACCTCCTGGCTTCTGCTGTAGCAACGGTTCTGTAAAATTAGTTTCCCATAAATTACCTGCCGCATTAAAAAGCCTTTACTTTGGAACCAATGATGAATCCAATCATTTCCGTACTTATATAAGAACCTATAATAATATGTTGGCCTTCACTTCACTTGGAGTTAAATATGATAAGGAATTAGCAAAAAAAAATCAGGGTATCTATACATTTAAGGTTCAAGGACAAATGTATCATTTCATAAATACCCTTTTTAATGTAAGAAACTTACAAATCTACTTTTATGATAATGATGTTGACATAATTAACAAAATGTTATTCCCCGAAAATCTTAACTGATCAGTTATTGCGAAGTTGGTTGACATTTTAAAGATTAATCCATACTCTTATGTTTCTGAAATCCTCGAGCATTCCAAACTGACCTGATTTCTATATTGCACTTAAATGTGATTCTGCAATGGATCAACGAACCTATAATTTACCCACTGTTCACTCATTCTAATAATAGTCAACTGGTGCACTATTATTAGGGTTGTTATGACTCGCTACAATATCCTTTGTTATTTCCCCACAGAGAAAATGGATGGCATTGCGACATTCAAAGATTAATACGGCAACCCATTTTGTCCAGAAAACATTCTACTTCTAATAATGAAGAGCTTCCTACTGTATCTAATTGGTGCTCAGTTGATGGTCTTCTTAATGTTGAAGAACAACTCTTACATAAACAAAGACAAAAGAAAAACACAATCTCATGCCGTGAGTATTATTGTTATCAGCTTCAAATTAGAGATGATGAAGAAAACGGTACTTTACTTTCTGGCAGATTATTCCAACAATATTCTGTGGATGAATTTATAAAAGTTGAAACACAGAGATTAGACTTTCTGTTGTTCAATCAAGATTTATTTCGGCATGAAGTATTGGCTGGACTTGTGGATCTTTTAAGGCAAGGAGAAAGAGACACCTCAAACATTGGGATAAAAACATTCCTCCTTGCGAGTTTCACTGGAGGTCCACGAGACATGCGCCGTCAATATATGGACGCTATTGCATTAGTACAACAGTTTGGAAAATCCGATATTTTTCTAACTATGACATGTAATCCTTCCTGGCCAGAAATACAAGATTTCTTATTACCAACTGATGAGGTCCAAAATAGACCCGATTTAATAACTCGAATATTTAAGGAAAAGGTCGAAGAATTAAAGGTGGATATTGTTAAGAGAAAAATCTTTGGTGAGATTGCTGCTTTTATGTACACTAGAGAATTTCAAAAGTGTGGTTTACCCATGCACATTTTCTTATCATACTTGCTGATGAATATGTATTATTAATTCCTGAATCCTATGATCGATTGTTTTGTGCTGAAATACCCGATCCTACTACAAATAGTTATTTACATTCTTTAGTTATTAAACATATGATGCATAGTCCTTGTGGAGTTTTAAATTCTAATAGTCCATGCATGAAAAAATTAGGTCATTGTAAGTTTAAATACCCTCAAAACTATGCCAATGAAACATCTGAAGGTAAGAATTCCTACCCAATTTACAGAAGACGAAATACTGCTAAATATTTTAAGATTAGAAATCAATATTTAGATAATTCATGGGTTGTTCCTTACGATCCATACCTCTTAGCGAAATTTAATTGTCACATAAATGTTGAAATTTGCTCAGACGTTAAAGCTGTCAAGTATATTTACTAATACATCTGCAGAGGACACGATAAAATTGCTTTTCATATACACAATAATTATTCTAATATAGAAATAGATGAAATAAAGGATTATTGATCAGCTAGATGGATTTCACCGCCAGAAGCTATGTGGCGTCTGTTTGCCTTTTCTATTAGCGAAATGACTCCTGCAGTTTATCATTTTTTTGAGACAAGGGTAACTTTGTTAGATGATGAATTGGAAACTTACATCCCATAGTGTGATGAGCACACATCCATGATGGTAATCAGATTACAAGTTTCCTAAGAAATCAACTAATTCTACCCCATCCCCCACCAAGTCTTGTTTACACCAAAAAAATAGAAGACTAATATAGTTTGTTTTAATCCTCTGAAAATTGATTTTTTGCCCTTCAAAACACCTAGCATTCCTTTCCTTCCATATGGACCACCGGATACATGCTGGGATGAGCTTCCACTATTCTTCCTTCTTGCCTCTACTTCCAACTCCTGGCCAGCTGTTCAGGACCTCCAAAGTAGTCTTTGGCATCACCCAGCTAATCCTCAAAATGTACAAAAACGTATTCCACAACCTTGCAGCTGTTTGACAGTCAGATGATTGTTTACCTCAGCTTCATGTTCACACATAAAACATCTCGAACAAATATGCATGCCTCTTTTCTGTAAAGCTTCATGAGTAAGGCATGCTTTCCTAATCAGTAGCCAAACAAAACATGAGATTTTCGGTGGACATTCACCTTCCAAATTAGTTTCCATGGGCCTCTCTCAGTCAATGAAATATTGTAGTTCATCTTCCAATAGCATGACTTTACTGTGTAGACCCCTTGCTTGTGTATTTTCCATATTCGCTTGTCAGATCTTGGAGATGTACCTGGGAAATTATTGAGGACCTCTAATAACTTGGCAATTTCCTCAATTTTCCAATTGTTTAATGCTCTTCTAAAAATTAGATTCCAACCCTGTTGACTCCAGACTTGTGCCACAGTGGCATTGCTCTGCAAACTCAGGGCATACAAATGAGGAAATAGGTTTCTCAAATTTTCTTCCCCTAACCATATTTCATTCCAGAACTCTGTCTTTAGACCATCCCCCACACTGATGCATATGTTGCTTCTGAAGTGTGGCCATAATCTTCTAATGGTCTTCCAAACACTACATCCAAAAGTGCTCATAACCTCTTCAGTTGCCCATTGATTAAATAAACCATATTTACCTACAAT
Source organism: Solanum etuberosum (assembly GCA_029582245.1). Classification (NCBI taxonomy): domain Eukaryota; kingdom Viridiplantae; phylum Streptophyta; class Magnoliopsida; order Solanales; family Solanaceae; genus Solanum; species Solanum etuberosum. Next base: position 9,784 of record JAJONR010012448.1, on the reverse strand, counting down.
GAATCTTCTCCATAAGGCTCTGTCTTCAGTACAAAATCTCCATAATCATTTCTGAAGTAGACAACTGTTCTGTAGACTGAGGTTCTTCAGGCCTAAGCCTCCTTGGATTCTATTGAGTGTGAGTGCATCCCACTTTACCAGATTATAGCCTCCCTTTTCCTTGTTACCCTGCCATAGAAAAGTTCTCTGTAGCCTATTAATTTTCTTCTCAATGTTCTTGGGGATTGGAAATAAGCTCATCATGTAGGTGGGCAGACCATCCGACACTGGTTTGATGAGTGTTACTCTGCCACCCAGAGACATGTACTGACTATTCCATTTGGCTAGTTTCCTCTCACATTTCTCCAACACCACATTCCACACTTCCAGCTCTTTGTTCTTTGCTCCCAAAGGTAGTCCCAAGTATTTTGTTGGTAGTACATCTACCTGGCAACCCAATGTTTCAGCTAGCCTAGACATATTGTCAACATTATTGATAGGAAAGAGATGACTCTTCAACCAGTTGACATGGAGACCTGAAATGCCCTCAAATATAGTGAGAATAGCTCTTAAATGCCTAATCTATGTCTCCTCTGCCTCACAAAATATAAGGGCATCATCAGCATAAAATAAATGTGTGATCTCCATTCCTGCTTGTGCACTAAAGCCTCTCACCCATCCATATGTCTTTGCCTTCCTGAACATATGATTTAGCCCCTCCATATGGCTATTAAGAATAAGAATGGAGACATAGGATCTCCCTGTCCGAAACCTCTCTAGGACTGAAAGAAACCTTCGGTGTTACCATTTATGATGGGGGAAAACTTCACACTTGAAATGCAATACTTGATCCAGCCAATCCACTTGCTTCCAAATCCCATATTAGAATTTTCAGGAGGAAATTCCAGTTAACATTGTCGTAAGCTTTCTCAATGTCTAGCTTGCATAGAATCCCTGGTTTCTTTTGTTTTACCCTGGAGTCTACCAATTCATTGGCTAAAAATGCTGCATCTATTATTTATCTACCTCTCAAAAAAGCCATTTGATGTTCATCAATCAGTTTTCCAATGACCGTCTTCATTCTCTCCGTCAATAACTTGGATATGATTTTATAAACTCCTCCTATTAAACTGATAGGGTCTGAAATCCTTTAGCTCAACTGCACCTGGTTTCTTTGGAATCAAAGCTATGAATGTAGCATTGAATGATTTCTCAAACACACTCCTTTGATGAAAAATTTGTATAGTCAACATCAGGTCCTCTTTCAATAAATCCCAACATTTCTTAAAGAAATCCATAGTAAATCCATCAGGGCCAAGTGCTTTGTCCCCCTCACATTTTTTGATGATCAGTAGCACTTCCTCTTCGGTAAATGGTCTTTGTAACCATTTTTTTTCTTCCGTAGAGACTTTTGGGCACCCTACAAAATCAAAAGAGGGCCTCTAGGACTCAGTTTCTGAGTAGAGCTTGGCGTAGAAGTCTTATCATGGCTTCTTTAACTTCTGTAGGTTCCTATATCTCCACCCTTCGTACCACCAGTCTGTCAATTGTGTTGTATCTCCTATGGGCAGTTGCTAGTCTCTGAAAGAACCTAGTGTTTTTATCCCTTTGTTTCAACCATAGCACTCTAGACTTTTGTCTCCAGCTTGCTTCTTCTTGCTTGGCCAGCACTTCCAGCTCAACTAGAATTGTTGTTTTCATCACCATTTCCTCATCATTAAGTGTTCTGTCATTCTGGATTCTGTCTACCTCAGCTAATTCTTCTAGCAAACAATTTTTCCCGTGGGCTGCTGATGAGTCCGAGATTTGGACTCATTTAGGGCTTTGTTTTGATAGATTTAGTGTCCTCAATTGCCTAATTTATGCTATAAACTGATGTTAATGCCTTGATTTTCAGGTATATGGATTGAGGAGCAATACAAGGACACTAAAAGATAAAAAGGAATAAAACAAGCTGAAGAAATGAAGAAGGGCGAGCCTGAAGATCGCCAAGAGCCCTCGGCGTGTCGCCGAGTGGCTAATCTCACCGCCTAAAGTTCTAGTGTGCGAAGCCTTGAAGGAAGAAACCAAGTCGGCGATGAAAAGGAGCAGTCGGCAAATTTCCGAGTCGTTTCGCGAAGCAAAGATAGATCGCCCAAAGTTACAGTCCTCGAAGATGTTGAATGCTAAGGCGAAAAGGTGACGAAAGAGGTCAAAGGGCAGCTCGCCAAGTGGTTCGGCGAGCGCGACTTACTTCGTTGAGTGGCCCTTTGTGGCTTAATTTCGGTGACTATAAATTACATTTTGAACATTAATGTAGTATCGAATTTTTAATCTATCTTAGTGTAGAACAGTTTTCTCTGAAGTTTCTAAGTAGACTTGAAGGTGTTGAGACTCAACTTGGAGATTTTACAAGTGGGTTTTGAATTTTCTTCGAATTGGAGCATTGTAAAACTTGAATTCCTCTTACCCAGTTGATGGCTAATCGATTCAGTAGTGGTTTTTATCTTTTTATGATGTTCGGCTAAAACCCCAACTCTTGGGGTGTGATCATGTGACTATGGGTTGAATTAGTGTGTAGGTATTGTGATTAAATGCTATTTTGAAGTGGGTTTAATCATTAATTGTTTAATTTATGAATTGTAGTTGCAAATGCAGTTCTATTTTAGAGTTCTTGGCTTGCTCGAGAGGTTTTAGAAATAAAATTATTGTTTAATGATTCGTATGTATTGGGTTGATTTGGGTTCAGATCGAGAGAGTGAATCTTAAACCCAGTCCTACCCATCTTGCTCAAGAGAGACGATGTATTAAGGTTTTGGGCTGTTCTTAATTGCTATGCTTGTTGATGTTCAAGAGAAATAACTTGAAGCAGAATAGTTGTTCGAGATAAATCTATTTCAATTATAGTCTAGCCTACCCACTGATATTTAGTTGTTTATTAGTAGTTTCAATTACTCATATATTGAAATTTGCCTATAATCGATCACATCCCGAGAATTTCTCTCCTTATTGTTATCTCATTGCTATTTCACTGTTTTATAATTGATAATTGCAAATCAAAACCGCCATATGATATTTGATGTCACCCCTTTGATTTGTAATGTGTCTTTTTCCAATAATATCTATTCCTATAGCTAGTTAGATCACATTTGTACTTCATAGTCGAATTTGAACACGTACGGCTCCCTGTGGGATTCGACCCCAACTCAATTGTTGGGTTTTATACTGCTTAACCATTGTTTGCACCTAGAATTGAATGAGTTGTGCTTGGAACGTTATTCAAAATAGCGCCGCTGCCGGGGAGTGGTGTTTGAAATTCTTTTATTGAAGTTGAATTGTGATCTTTGTAGTTATAGTTGAATCTACTTATTTTTGTTTTGGTTTTATGTTGTTTGTGTAAAACAGAGGAGGCGATGAGCGTCAACGGAAGTAATGGTAGCCAAGTGAGCCACCAAGATGACATTGGAAATCCTAATGATGTCAATGACCCAAACCAAGTGGGTGGTGTTGGTGCCATTCGTTTACCTCCAGCTGAAGGAAACGTTGTTTTCCACATAACAAGCACAATGCTTCAGCTCCTCCAATTGAAGGGACTATTAGGGGGGCTGGCGCATGAGGATCCAAATGAGTATATCAAGAATTTTGTTGATGTTTGTGGGCCGTTCTCATTTAAGAACACATCGCAAGAATCGGTCCGTCTCAGGTTGTTCCCATTCTCTTTGATGGGTGAAGAGACTAAATGGTTGGCCGAGTTACCAAGGGACTCTATCACCTAATGGGATGAGCTGACCACAACATTTCTAGTGTGATTCTTTCCCCAATCGAAGATGATGACTCTAAGGGATGGAATCCAAGGTTTCGAATGCTTGGAAGGTGAGCCAATCCATGAGACATGGCTGAGATTTAAGAAGCTGGTGCTTCAATGCCCAACTCATGGACTTCCTGATAATTTGCTGCTGCAATATTTCTATAGAAGTCTTGATTCGGTAAACAAAGGAGTGGCTGACCAACTTTCTCCGGGTGGTATAATGCAACAGCCCTATGCAATAGCTTGCCAACTCCTTGATTGCATGAACAAGATAAACAGAGCATGGTATACTCGAGAAGACCAAGTCTATCCTCTCACTTATAAATTGACAAAAGAGCAGATTGAAAAAGATCAAGAGAGAGACCAGAACATGTCTAAAATGATGACTCAGCTGGATATCTTGGCTAAGAATGTCATGGGTGTTGGTTCAAAGAGTGTCAATGCTGTGGATGTTGGTGGAGTGAACCCAGATGATGCAAGGTTTGAAGCATTATATAATGAGGAAGTGAACTTCCTAGCCAACCAAGGAGTACGTTATCGTGCTAACTACCTAAGACCGGGTGGAAATCAAGGATGGAATAGAGATGAGGGCTGGAGAGACCGTGACAGAGAATGGCGTGATCGTAATGCCACTTGGAAGGATAGGTATGTTCCTCCCCACGAGCGTCAAAAGCCCAAAGATTCTGAGGGTGGCCGAAATGAAGATATGCTCTCACATATTCTCACCAAAGTTGAAGGGTCCGATAAAGTATTGAAAGAGATGAAAAATGATGTTTCGACACTCAACCAAACAGTGACCTCTCACTCAGTCTCTATTAAGCAGCTGGAGACCCAAATGCGTCAAATTTCTTCACATCTGAATCAGAGACAACAAGGGGGATTGCCTAGTGATACAATGGCAAAACCCAAGAATGAAGCTTGAATGGGTATTTTTGTCGTACAACGACATTAAGTAAGGCGTTTCTTGGGAGGCAACCCAAGTTTTTACTGTTTTAAGTTTGATTTTGAATAATGGGTGTTGATTGTGCAGGTTGAAAAGTGGAGTGTGTTTGAGAATGTGTAGTTTGGCAAGCCATAGAGTCCAGTCGGCGTCTCGCCGAAGAGGTCGGCGAGCCCGACTTGGACCACCGTTGGACCAAAAAAACTTTAGGTGGAGGTTTGTAAAACTCGGCGGGCCAATTAATTAATCAGCGACTCGCCGAACAGGTCGGCGAGTCCGATTTTGTCCGCCGTTTGGACCCCAAGATAACTGAGAGTCCTATAAAACTCGGCGAGGTAAGTTACCACTCGGCGCATCGCCGAGTGGTTCGGCGTGGATGACTTACACCGCCGAAAGGGCCGCGAACTGAAAGGTTTTAAAAGGCCAAACGGTTTAAAATTTTAAAATCTTTCATATTCTCCCATTTCTAACCCCGTACACTCATCCCCGCACTTTTGATTTCCCGTATTTTCGCTATTTACTTGCTATGTGCTCTTGATCTTGTTATTGAATTTGGATTGCATTGCCGCCTAACTTATCAAATTTTAAATTTGGCATTCATGTTGGTTTTTCAAACCCCGAACTCTTGATTAGTGGTTGAACTCGAATGCATTCGATATATTGTGTTGTTTTGTGTTGGGTCTATGCTTAAATCGTGTTTGATGTGGTTGATTGCTTATTTAGTGTTTCAAAATTGCGCATAATTGCTTAAAAAGATGATTTCCCAAGTTTCCTTTGTTAAAATTGATTCTAAATTGTTGGGTTGCGGTTATTTTATGTTGGGTCTAGTTGGATGAAGTCTAAGAAACCCCCAATTGTGCTAAATGACGTACTTTGCCCAATGATGGAGCGTTTGATATCATTCTTAAGGGCAAAAGTTGTGAAATAGCCAATTTTGGCCAAATCGGGGGAAGTCTGAATACCCCGGAGGCATGGATCTTATGGGTCTTGTATGAATTGCATAATGTGTTTGTTTGATTTTGATTTCGGGGGCTGCATGCTTAATTTTGGAAATTGGGGTTGAAATTTGGCACGTTGGGCAGTTTGGCGAGCTGGGTCGAGCTCACCGAATGGTTCGGTGGTTCACCAATGTCCCCCTTGATCGCCCTTAATTTCATAATTTGGCTTAGTTAGAGTCTGTAACTTTCGGCGGGAAGCTTGAGCTCGCCGAGTTCACTCGGCGACTCACCGAATGTTTCCTTTGATCACCCATTCTGAGCCCTTAACCCCTAAAACACACTATTAATTTCGGCAGGCTAGTCTGAGCTCGCCGAAGGGCCCTGCACATCGCCTACCTGCCTTGTTTCTGAAGATTTTTCAAGCCAATCCTTTAGGCGAGCCCGATCTAGTTCGCCAAAGTAAATTGGCGACTCGCCGATTGGTTCGGCGAGTTTATCTGCAACCTTAATTCTGCACATTTTTCTTGAAATTTTTCTAACTCTTTCTAATGTGTTTTGCAGATATGGCTAGGACCAACTTAGATGAAAGTGGCATGCCGCCTCGCAAACGATTACGGGGCATCGTAATAATGAGGGAGCAGCTGCTTCCACACAAAAAGGAAAGAAAGCACCTCCGAAAGGAGGCAAAGGCAAGGGCAAAGCGCTCGTAGCTGAGAGATCGAAGTGCAACTCCAGCAGTGATGGGGACTCTTTCGACTCTCAGGTCTCACTCTCCGAGCCTGAAGATGACCAACCACTACAGACCTGGCGAGCAGAAATTTGTGTAAGGGTTCGGCAAGATCGATCTAGGATCCCGGAGTCTACCCCTCCTGCTCTTGATACAGTGCCAGCTCCGGTACAGACGGTGATTTCAACGCCACTAGTTCAGGGTCCTCCTCCCCAGTTACTCAACCGATTAAAGGCCGAGGGATTGAGGACCATCCTAGAGGCGAAGCGATTGTCCACGAATGGTGTGGTGGACAGGTACCCTCTTGTGTGGGACACACTTCGGTACCACAGGTTCGAAAAATTCACCAGGCCCCGTGGCCCATACATCCCCACCTGGGTCAGAGAGTTCTACACTGCATATGGTTACTTGGTACCCCAGGGGAAGAAGAAAGCCAGTGCCTTCAGACCAGTGGAGTCTGTGGTAGTTAGAGGTAAGACAGTGGGATGCAGCAGTGATCATATAAATGTTGTACTAGACAGAGCTACATGTTTTGAGCATGAGTACCAGAGGATGATGACTTCACAGACTCTAGATGACCTAAAGGGTTGGCTAGCTAGCTCCCCTCATCTCTGACACTACCCCGAGGTGGATTGAGGCCGGAGCCCCTATCAAGAAGAAAGACTTGAACATAGAAGCTTGGTATTGGTTCAGTTTCATTAGTAGCTCGATCATGCCATCACAGAACGAGTCCATTCTCCGCCACCTAAAGGCGGCCTGTCTCGGATCTATTATAGCCAGGAAGAGTCTGAACCTAAGGCTGATCATAGAGTAGGAGATGGCCATGAGGGCCAAACAGCGCCAGACGTCCCTTCCGTTCCCAGTTCTTATTACAGAGTTGTGTCGGCGGGATGGAGTTTCTCTTGACGAGAAGAGGGACGTTGAGGTCACACCCACATCCTCCAACGACATCCGGCACATAGAGGTCGAGTATACATGGGATGAGGTAGATAGGAGGAGAGCAGCTCCGGTGGACACATCCCTGGAGGTTGATGTTAATTCTATACCTGCAGAGGCATCTTTGCCGACTCCGGCCTCTGGGCTTTCAGGTACATCTACTTCCACTCCTTCCCAGCCTCCTAGAGCTGCTTCAGGTACCACTGCCTCCAGGCCTCTGATCACTCAATCCATGCTCCTCAAGATGGGGCACCTAGCCCATTCTGTCGATATGCGGGCTTCCCGGTTGGAGGCCGAGGTGCCCTGGATGATTGAGCGAGCTATCACACCTGCACTCGCACCTCTTCAAGCTGCCATTGATGCTCTCACTGAGAGAGTAGTGACTTGTGAGAGAGGACAGAGGGTGACTACTGAGGTTACGGCTTTGAAAGCCAAGGTTTCTGAGCTTAGGAAGGATGTGGACCATCTTAAGTCCACAGACTTCACTTCGTTGTTCAGTTGAGATCCCCAAGGATCTGAGTGCTGAGATTCCAGCCCATGCTGAGGTACATCCGGCTACTACCGGAGATGATATTATGGAGGATGTTGCTGCTAATGAGTTTGAGGCCGAAATCGATGAGGAGCAGCTTGAGGAGCAAGATTTTGTTGTATATGATGATCTGGCAGACCTAGAGGGTGCCATGATTGAGACTGCCCGACAGGCTTCGTTGAGAGAGACTTCCATGCCAAGCTCTAGTGGAGCCAGTGTTGATGTTACCCCGGGCACTAATGCCCAACCCCAGAGTGTGACCCCGGGCACTGATGCCCCGACAGATGGAGTGACTGTGTAGACAGGATCATTCTTTACCTCCCTCTCTGTTGTTTTTGTGATTTTTATGTTTTTAGTTACATTTGAGGACAACTGCTTTTCTTTTGTGGGTGGGGTGAGGTATTTCCATACCTACCTCTTGTGATTCTATTTTATTTGTGAATTTTGGGTATTTTGAGCTATATATGTGTTTTGATTTTTATCTTATGGATGGTTGAGCTTGTGGTTCTTTGTTTTGAATGGAAATGGTTTTGACCTATTTTAAAATTTTGTGCCACCCCTATTGTTTGTGATTGTGGCTGTTCTTGTGCAAATTTGAGTATAGGTTATGATCAATACCGATGACTTGAATAGTACTCTTAATTGAACGAAATGAATGTGCGGCTATAATGAGGCCAATGAAGTTGCATAAACAATGTATGAACTTTTAGCATCTCGTTATGACTAGACGATTATAGAATGAGCCTCTTGTGATGAAAATTGCACACTAGCAAAAGTTTAGACTCTTGTTTGATATTGGTGCCAATGCCTGGTGTTTTGAGATTACTTTGAACAATTGTGTGATAACACCTAGAATTTGCCCCGTTGGTCCAGTTGACTAAGTGATGCAAGCATTTGATATGATCTTAGGCAACGATTTTGAAGAGTGAAACAATTTGACAATATACCTCTTTTGTGGCCAACCTTGTGAGATGTGTGAACCTTGCTTGAACCCTATTGAGCCTGACCCTTTTCTTGGAAGAAACTTGAACAATTGTGATCCCTCTTTATCCATCTACCCATAACTTTTATGAAGTGTGGTTTATGTGAATAGCCAACTTAGGCCAAAAGTCTAAGTTGGTGGTGTGGTGAAAAGAGGGAGAAAGTCAAGAAGTGTGAAAAATCCCCCTTTGAATAATGGTTTTGAAAAAGATGGAACCCCTCCATACAAAAAATAAATAAAACAAAAGAGAAGAAAAGAGAAGAGAACAGAAGCAAAGAAAAAGAATGAAAAAGTTGTGAAATAAAGTGATGAAAATTGCACAAGAAATGGGGTATCCGGTAATTCATTTGAAGTTGAATAATGGGGTGGATTATGAGCATGTTTGAATTGTTAAAGAAAATAAGGAAAGTGATGATCAGGCCACATTTCATGAAGGTAGCAGCCACTGAGCCTAAATGACCATACCTTGACACTCAGCCCCATTACAAGCCATGAAAAGATCTTTATGATCTTGAGTGAGCTGAAACAAATGTTGATAGGAAAATAACGGCAAACCTATGGGTGAAGTCATGCATGTATTCATCTTTGTGAGTGTGAGAGTTATATGTGATTCCAAAACTTTAAATTACTGAGAAATAGTGTGTGAATGTGGAATCATCTTTGTTGTGAGGGCATTTAAGTACCTTTGTTGAGCTTGAACTTGCATTTGAAGCAAGTATTGTGAACTTGAGCATCTTTGGTAATGGTGAGTCACAATTTGAATCTTTGAGTGCACAATTGATCATTGCATGAGTAAATTGAGCCTTGTTGTGTGCATTCATGTTGAGTCTTATGCAACACTGTTTGAGACATCCTTTTTGAACTGTTAATCTTGAGTTTTACTTGAGGACAAGCAAAAGTTTAAGTTGGGGGTGTTGATGAGTCCGAGATTTGGACTCATTTAGGGCTTTGTTTTGATAGATTTAG
>JAJONR010012447.1:0-32060 GCA_029582245.1 Solanum etuberosum | reverse complement strand
TCTTGATTTCATATCCTCTTCAGCTTCCTATGTAGTATCTTCAACAAGCTGATTCCTCCATAGAACTTTGACTGATGCAACCTCTTTCATCCTCAACTTGTGAACCTGTCGATCAAGAATATAGACCAAAAACTCTTCATAGGACAAACCATCTTTCACACCAATATTCTCTATTGCAGAATGAGAGGAAGATTGCCCGAGCACTTCTAAATCATGGAGATACGAAACACTGGATGAACAACCCCAAACTCTGATGGTAGCTCCGACTCATAAACTACATTAATAACCCTCTTTGATATCTGGTAGGGACCAGTATATAGGGACTCAACTTCCCTTTCTTTCCAGACCTCATAACACCCTCCATAGGTGATACCTTCAAATAGAACCAATCATCTACTTGACACTCCAAATCTCTCTACCTAACATCAGTATAGGACTTTTGATAACTCTGTACTATTTTCAACCTTTATTAGATGATTTTCACCTTTTTTATGGCTTGAAACCAAGTCTAGCCCTATGAACTCAGCTTCACCAAGTTCAAACCAACCAATAGACGATCTAAAACTTCACCCATAAAGAGCCTCATAAGGAGGCATCTGAATGGCTAAGTGATAATAATTAATGTAAGTGAACTCTATGAGAGGTAAGTGTTCATCTCAATTCATTACTTGAGGACAAGAAAAACTTTAAGTTGGCCTGATTGATCTTGTGTTTTACGTGAGGACAAGCAAAAGTTTCAGTTGGGGGTGTTGATGAGTTGGGAATTTTGACGCATTTAGGGATTATTATTCAATGAATTAGTGTCCTCAATGCCTATTTTATGCTTATAACTGATGTTAGCTTGTTTATGTGCAACCATGAAGGTTTAAGAAGAAGGCAAGGACATTATGATATGAAAAATCGAAAAGGTTGGAAAATATGAAGAAAAGAAAAGCTGGAGCTTGCAAAATCCACTCGGTGACGTGCCGAGTGAGCCTCCAGCTCGCCAAACTTTCTTGCAAAGTAGCCCATGAATAAAGCGAAATTGGTGAGAGAAAAGACAGTATGATGACGCGCCAAATGGAACGGCGATAGCTACCCAGTTCGCCAAATCTCCCAGAAAAATTGAATGCAGAAGTTGAGCCAAAAAGGTGATAAGTGATGCCTATCGGTGGATCGCCGAGTCAGTCGGCGGTCTCGACTAACCTCGCCCGGTGAGCCCGCATATTGACATTTTGGAAAATATTTGGAAATGTATAAATTGATTTTTGAAAAGGGAAAAGAGGGTCTCAGAGAGTCTCACAACCAGTGTTACCTAGTTTTTAGAGTTTTTTTCACATACTTTGACATTATTGAATACTCTTGGAGGTTTTTGAGATTAGATTATTGGGGATTCAAGGTTTAAGTCTTAATTTCAGCATTTAAGCTTTGGAGATTTTGTCAATTCGATGGAACATCATCTTGGTAACGATTTCTTGCTTTTTGCTATGATTGGCTAAACCCCATTTCCTTAGGGGTGTGATTGTGTAATTGAATACATAGATTAGCTTATGGGTATTGTCAATTGCTATAATTAATTTTGTTTTGAAATGGGTTCAATAATTTATTCATGTTTTAATCTATAAACTGAAGTTGCAAATTTATTTCTAGTCTTAGCTCTCGATATTTGCTTGAGAAAGATGCATAGAGTAGAATAAGTGATTGATAACTGTATTGGCTTATATCATTACAACCTTACTTGAAAAACGGGGTTAAGTTAAGAAATTGGGTTGTTTTGTATTGCGATGCTTGTTGAGGTTCGAGAGAACTCACTCGAAACATGATAGTTAATTGAGAAATAGCTATTATATTCAAAACACATCCTACCCATTGAGATTCAAAAACTTAAAGCAATTGATAATTACCCATTAAGAGAAATCAGTATTCAATTACTCACACACTCCTAAGGCCCTTTTTATACTTGTTCAAACTCCGTGTTAGAAATTGGTTACCAAACTCTTGATATTGATAATAAAAAACTTTTGATTATATTATGTTGTTTGTTAGTTATGTAGATTCTACAACAAATTAGAACACTCCAATACTTCGTACTTGAATTATTTACCGTATCACTCCTTGTGGGATCGACCCCAACTCATCATTGAGTTTATATTTATTAGCAACCGCATACACTTTGAATTATAAAAGGTGTAGTTGAGCGTTATCAATATCAAAGTCAAAATACTACCTAACATATATATAGAAGGAGACATGCATATCCATGACGCCAAGCGCTCACCCTCATCTCTGATTTCCACAAGGTACAAAAGATGGCGTGAACAATCACTGATGATAGCTCGTACTAGGACCTGCATCATGAGAAGATGTATAGTGTAGAATGAGTACCAAAACAATGGTACTTAGTAGGCATCATAGGGGAGCAAGAAAGGTAAAAACAGTTAGAAAAGATAGAATCGAGAGACAAATAGGTCAAAATGGATATGGAAAGAAAGCACACAAGCATACCGAAAGTAAATCTATGTACTTCTAAACTAAAGGTAGCTAGACCCCATAAGCCCAAAATGTAAATTCATGCGCAAGTTTAAATAAAACCCGTATGGACCCATATAACAAATAACACTAAAAGGACTCATTCACAAAAGTAAAACAAAGGCAGTTCCTGAAGGCTAAAAAAATGAGGATACCCGGTTCACATATCAAGCTCGGTCTCCCAAGTAGCCTCTTTAACCGGATGGTGCCTCTACTAAACCTTTAATGACGGGATCTCCTTATGAGGCAACAACCTAACCTGCCTGTCTAGAATTTCCATAGTCTCCTCCTCAAAACTCATAGTCTCATGTAGTTGAACGGACTCCCAGTGAGAACGTGAGACTCATCAGGAAGATACTGTCTCAAAATAGAGACATGAAACAAAGGATGAACACCGGAAAGAGTTTGAGGTAAGGCTATGTTATAAGCCACCTCCCCTACTAGCCTCAGAATCTCCAAAGGAACGATAAACCTGGGGCTAAGCTTTCCCCTCCTCCATAATCATATGATGCCCTTTATGGGAGACACCTTCAAGAAGACACGATCACAAACCATGAACTCCAAAAGTCATTGTCTCATATCTGCATAACTCTTCTGCCTACTTTGGGTAGTATGGAGTTGCTCCTAGATCACATGGATACTGTCCATAAAATCTCTCCATTAGTCAGTGCCCGATGACCTAACCTTAAAAGCATCAAACCAGCCCACTAGAGAATGACATCTCCTACCATATAATTCCTCGAATGGTGCCATCAGAATGCTCGAATGGTAGCTATTATTATATGCAAACTCCACCAAACCCAAATACTAATCACGTTGGCCACCAAACTCAATAACACAAGCCCGTAGCATATCCTCTAGAACCTGAATAGTCCTCTCAGACTGGCAATCGGTCAAAGGGTGAAAATCTATACTGATCTCAACCCAAGTACCCAACTCCCTCTAATTACACCTCCAGAAATGTGAAGTGAACTAAGTACCAAGTTCTGAAATGATAGAAACTGGCACCCTGTACAAACAGACAATCTCTCTAAGATAGATATGAGCATATCTCTTCGATCTGTAGGCAGTCTAAACTTGTAGAAAAATGATCTGATTTTGTCAATCAATCAATGATGACCCAAATAGAATCAAAACCTTAAAAGGTACTAGTAGGCCTACCACAAATTCCATGGCTATATGCTCCCACATCCACTCTTGAACAAGTAGTCGCTAAGTCAAACCCCCTTCTCTCTGGTGATCATACTTCACCTACTTACAGTTCACCACCTAGTCACGAATGATGCAATGTCCCTCTTCATCCCACACAACATATAATGATGCCTCAGTTCATGATACATCTTTGCAGCACCGGGATAAATAGAATACCTCAAAAAGTGGGACTCCTAAAGAACAAGCGCAACTAACTCATAAACTCTAGGAATCCAAATACAACCCTCAATCCTTAAGATGCCCTCAGGATCTGAGGTTTCCTTCCTAGCCTTACTGCTAAGAATGTTGCCTTGAATTGTCCTCAACTGCAAATCCTCAAAGTGTTGTGCCAAAATATTCACCATCAAAGATGATCTCGACTATACACAAGAAAGTACTCTGCATGACTCAAAAATATCAAGCCTAACAATTGATTGGCTTTGGAATGCATGTCCAAAGCCAAAGGCCACTCCTCTTAGGCTAAGAAAGCCAAACTCCCCATACTGATTGCCCTCCGGATCAAGGTGTCTGCTACCACATTAGCCTTGCCAGATTGATAAAGGATAAAAATGTCATAGTGCTTCAATAACTTCAACCACCTGCGCTATCTTAGATTAAGATCACTCTGGCTGAAAATATACCGAAGACTTCTATGATTAGTGAATATCTCACACTAAACTCCATACAAATAATGCCACAAAATCTTCAACGCGAAGACTACCACCGCCAACTCCAATTTATGAGTGGGATAGTTCCTCTAGTGAAGCTTCAGCTGCCTAGAAGCATAAGAAATAAGTATATCATGTTGCATCAAGACACAACCTAGGGCCACACCAAAACCATCGTAGTAGACCGTAAGCCTCTGGCCCTCAACATGAAGAGTCAGAATCAACTCTGAAGTCAAACGGCCTTGACATTCAGAAATCTTGCCTCGCACTCATTCAACCACTGAAAGGGAACACCATTCTAAGTCAATCTATTCAAGAGTGATGCAACGGAGGAAAACCCCTCCATGAACCATTTGTAGCATCTTGTTTACCTGAAAAATCTGCAAACCTCAGTAGAAGGGGTAGGCAAGGCCTAACTACAAACTGTCTCAATATTTGCTGGGTCTACCATAATGGTTGTCTTTGACACTACGTTCCCCAAGAGTGCATTAGACTCATGCAAAAACTCACATTTAGTGAATTTGGCATACAACGACTGCTCTCTCAAGGTTTGGAGTATAATCCTTAGATGAACAATATCACAAATGAGTCCAAATAGGGCCTGAACACACGGTTCATCAACTTCATAAAGGCTGCTGGGGCATTAGTCAACCCAAAAGACATGACTACAAACTCTTAATAGGTGTATAAAGTCAGAAAGGCAATTTTAGGGATGTTCGCCACACTAATTCTAAACAGGTGATAGTGGGATCTCAAGTCAATCTTAGAGAACACCACTGCACCCTGAAGCTAGTCGAATAAATCACCAATCTGTGGCATAAGATACTTGTTCTTGATGGTCACCTTATTCAGTTGCTTATCGTCAATACATATACGCTAGGTACCATCCTTCCTTTTTAGGAGAAGGACAAGAGCACCCCAAGGAGATACACTCGGTCTAATGAATCCCTTTCCGAAGAGGTCCTGGAGCTGCTCCTTATGCTCCCTCAACTCAGCTAGAGAAATTTAGTAAGGAGGAAAGGAAACTAGATGTGTACCCGACTCAACATCAATCCAAAAATCTATATCGCGGTCAGGAGGAACATCCGCTAGATTGGTAGGAAACACATCAGCAAACTCTCTAACCACATGATCTAACTCAAGAGGACGAGTGTCGGCACTAGTATCCCAGACATAAGAAAGTTAAGATAGACACCCCTTCTCTACCAAGCGTCGCACCGTCAGAAAGGAGATCACACCCCTCGACTTATGACTATGAGAACTTGTCTATACAAGAGGAGGAATACCAAACATTCACAAGGTAACAGTCTTAGAGAATCAATCCAAGACCGCATTATAGGCAGACAACTTATCTATCACTTGAATCATGTTAGAATCCACCATATCTAACATAATAAGGTCTACACGAGTATCATACATAAAGATGGTCACCGTACAAGCTCTATATACCCAATCCGTCTATCATATAATCATCTAAAGAGACAGTTACACGTATAGGCACAAACATAAGATCATAAAATAAATCCAACTGCGTAGCATAATAAGAAATCACATATGAAAAGGTAGAGACCATATCAAATAAAGCATAAGCATGGTGATGGAAGACAGATATCATACCTGTGATAACAACATCTGATTTATTCACCTCAAGCCTCCTCTAAAAATCATATATATGTCCACGTCCATCTCGTCCATCTGATCTAAGTGCATGAGGACTACCTTTAGCACCCTAGGGACCACCCTTACTAACCTGAGTTGGAGCCCTGGGGCCTGAAACTGCTGACCTTGCTGACCCGACTTACCCTGTCACCTGAGATGACTGATCATAGGACACTATCGAGAAATGTGACCCACTACCCTACACTCGTAGAAAC
The DNA here is from genome assembly GCA_029582245.1 of Solanum etuberosum. Lineage (NCBI taxonomy): Eukaryota > Viridiplantae > Streptophyta > Magnoliopsida > Solanales > Solanaceae > Solanum > Solanum etuberosum. The sequence goes on along the minus strand of JAJONR010012447.1, from coordinate 25,819 downwards.
CTTTACTAGAGCTGCCCCTCTAAGATGACTCGGTAGAACCTAACTGGCCACCATGGCCTGAAAACCCTAAATGAGAACACGTAGAAGTCTGAACCATCTTACCACTAGAACTTGTCGTGCCATAATTTGTAATTATTAAAGCTGTCAGAATCGGCCTACTAGGCTTATACTGTTGTGGATACCCTCAACCCTGAAACCCTCTACTATGAAACTTAGACCCGCTGAAACCACCCAGATGGTGGGGCCTCTTGTCACGGACTCTATAGGACTCACGATGGATCCTTTAATGGTGTGTGCCTGATTAACTATCTGCAGAAAAGAACAACCCGATGCCACCATTTACTCTGTAGGAAATTGTAGCCCTTCGGAAAATCTACGAACTTTCTCCCTCTCTATCGGCATAAACATAGACGCATATCTCACCAACTCCTGGAACTGTGACTCATACTTTGCAATTGAAAGTTATCCCTAAGTACGATCAAAGAACTCATCCCGTAACCGCTCCCTCAGGCTACGAGGTACATACTTCTCCAAGAAAGCCTTAGAGAACTCACCCCAAGTCATCAAAGGTGATATGGTTTGTCTAAAATCTAAGTAGGACCTCCACTACTACTTCACTGGCCCCTTCATCTGGTAAGCAGTGTAATCAACTCCATGGGACTCTAATTTACTATGAATTTACAGTACTTAATGCATTAAACATAGAGTTTTGTATGATTCTTAGGCATTTTATTAGTAGATATGATGGTGTTTTTGCTTATATTTTGCTGGAAATAGGTTTAGAAGTAGTTAGTGAAAAGTGTTGCAACAGTAGGGATTTTTTTAAAAAGTACGACTTGATCTAGGAGCCGTCAACTCTACTACAAGCTGTAGGTGTAAGTCGTAGGTTGAAGTGTTGAGAATTAAAGCTAAGTATAAAATGACGAGTGCAGACTGACACGCCATACTTACTTTTACGTGTTGTAATACGGACTCATAGAAAAGTTCTGATAGGATGAGATACAATACATGAATGACGGTTCAACAGGATGGGCTGTACAAAAATCTATGATCCATAGATCATGCATGTATAAAGTACTCTCTAGATGATTGACTAACTGCTGACTGATGGAGGAAACCTACGAACTATAGAAGTATATGCGAGTTGTAGGTGCCCAACCGTAAACGACACTACCCAAATCGAATTCGTTTAGCTTTCCTTTTCCTACTTTATTAAGGATTTGGTTTCTGAAAATTTTTGTTGTATTTTTCATTTTTGGGTTGTTAGTCATTTGAAGATACTTACTTTTGTCTTTGAGAATTGTTTTCCAAACCTTTTTGGCATTTAATTCTTGGAATGTTGGTTTAAGAAATTTGCATTTGTTCTTCGATTCAAGGTTGTGGATTTCATCTATTCTAATTGTAAGTTAATTATTTATTCTATTAACCCTATTATGAATTGTTATCATACAAGCATGAGTAACTAAATCCACAAATAGGAATGTGGAAACCATGAGTAATTAACAAAGTAAAGCTAATAATTAAGAGATTTTGGAATACTGTTTATGGATGTATTGTTAATCTCTTCATTTTGAATTGTTTTTAACAGTACACAACATTAGAACTCGCCTCATTTCTACTTTCGCGACCAAGGAAGTAATGAATGAGAAAGAGGTTAAACAACAGAGATTTAGCGTGATAATATGCTATATAATAGACAAACCCAAATAAGTGAGGGCTAATCTGGGGTCAAAGATAAGAGTTACTAAAGCACACACCTGTAGACCGACCAAGTTGCGTTGTGAAATTATCTACTTGGATGACCAATCACTTAGAAGATACCTAACTTACCGACTTTGCGAGTTCAACACTAGGAAATAATTACTATGATTAGGATTAGTACATTAAGAACTTGTGGGGAACATATATGCCCTAGTTTTATCTCATATTGATAATACAAACTATGAATCTTGCTACTTGTTAGTTATTACTACAAATCAATCAATAAATATTTTGTATTACAAATCCCCCGTTTTTATGGAAATAAGCTGACTAAACGTATAATAGACAGTAAATTGACCTAAGTCTACACCGAATTCCTCATGGGATAGACCCTAACCTTAGTTAAGTTCCTTATTTTACAACGACCGCTTATACTTCTTTAGGGAGGTGTAATTTGGGCATATCAAATTTTGGCGTCGTTGCTAAGGAATAAGGCTTTTATGTTACACTAATTTTGTTGTTGTACTTTTGTCAAGTATTTCTTAATTTATGTTTGTTTTGTTTTTATTTTCTAAAGGTCTTATCTATTACGTATGTCAAGTACCTGGAGTCAACGCAACCCCCTAACCTATTACGATCCAAAATTAAATAAAATTCTACGAAGAATCACCGGAACAAGTCAAAATTTGGGACTCAATAGTTATCCAACCAGAGAGGGTCATGAGAATGTTGTTGGATCCCAACTTCAAGGAGTAGTGGAGGTGGTGAGAAAACTTCAGGATGACCCTCTTTTAGAAAACGCTGCTAGAGTGCAAAATCAACCAGCACTCGATGTTTGAGTTAACTATATGGTAGAGCATAACGTGGTGGGATAAATTGGTGATATAGTTATTCCTCTACTACCATCCGGTCATATATTTGTGGTTACTAGTAGCATGATTCAAATGTTTACATCTAGAGGATTCTTTGATGGATTACCATTGGAGGGCCCATACGCTCGTCTAAGAAAGGTCAAAAGTATTAGTATGGGTAGTGTGGGATGACCAGATTTAGACATGGATGCGATCGATTTGAGGGTGTTTCCATTATCATTGACAAGTGATGCTACGGTATGTCTGTGTGAGCTACCGTATAACTATATCATCACTTGGGATCAGCTACAGAAAGTGTTCCTAGATAAATATTTCCCATTGTCAAAGAAGATGAAGCTGAAAGATAGAATTCATAATTTTATGACTGCTTTGGGAGAATCAATGAGTGATGCATGGGAAAGATTCACCGGTTATTTGAGGAGTGTTCCAAATCACTAAACTGATGATGAATGCTTGAATGAGTTCTTTTATAGAGGATTATATGGAAATGGAAAAGCGGTGTTGGACACTATTTTTGGAGGATCATATGGTGCTAATACATTTCTGTAAATACCAGAGAAGCTGGAAAAGATTACTAAAAACAATAAAGCACGGAGCACTAGACTTTCCGCTACCATGAGGAGCACTCTGTTGATACAAGCTACATCAAGTTACTGCAATGATGATATTCGTGAAGAGATGGCGCAGTTGAGAACAGAGGTTGGCTTAGTATTGAAACATGTGAGTGGAAATGCTGAGAAAGTTAATGTAGTGAACTATCAAGCTTGAGCATCACCGGCTGATGAGTATGCTTATGAAGAGGATGTGAACTTTGTGAATAATCATACGGGGGGTTTCCGGAGCAACACCCAAGCATGCAATCAGGCTAATTGGTGCCAAGGTCAAGGAAACCAAGGTCAGAACTACAGTAACTATGATCGCGAAGGGAAGTATGTTTGTGATAGGAACTATAATCGGGACACCAACTACAATAGGAATGGGTATAACAACATGAACAAAAAGAGTTACCCTTATGTTCCACCAGGCAACCAAGATGAAGGATAGAGTTTGAATCACATTGAGGATATGATGGCTAAGATGATGAAAATGACAATGTTAAGGAGATGCATAATGATTTATGTGGCATTGGGCAAAAGGTAGATTCACATGCAATATCGATTAGACAAATTGAGCAGTAGTTAAGCTAGTTATCTTCAGGTGAAAATCTGTGCCAACAAGGAACACTTCCCAACAATACGTTATAGAATCAAAAAAATGACGTACATTGTATGGCATTTACTACTAGGGGTGTGTAGCAGACTATTGACCCTCATATGCCGACTAGTGTGGAAAGTACAAAATAGCCGAAAGAGGATAAAGTTGAGGTAGTGGAATAGCCTAAGGATCAGAATGAGAAGGAAGAGTGTGTCACTTAAAAGATTATTCCAATGTCGATACCTCCATCTCCCTTCCCACAAAGGTTGGTTAAAAAGATAGAAGAAGGAAAGTATCGTAGGTTCATATCCATGTCAAAGTAGTTATCGATAAATATTTCTTTGATTGAAGCACTAGAACAAATGGCCGGTTCTGTTAAGTTCATGAAAGATCATGTGACTAAAAAAAGGACTGTTACTTTTGATGGTTATGATAAGTTGCAGCGTTGTAGTACAATTGCTACTAGATCGCTAGTGCAAAAGAAGAAAGATCCTGGATTATTTACCATTCTATGTACCATTGGTATGTTGCACATAGATAAGGCCCTATATGATTTAAGTGCTATAATAAATCTCACGTCATTTTCTATGTACAAGAAGTTGGGCTTAGGAGCCCCAAAACCGACTACAATGGGGCTACTTATGATTGATCGAACATTGGAGAAACCAATTGGGGTACTACAAGATGTCCTAGTGAAAGTTGAAGTGTTCATATTTTTAGCAGATTTTGTGATACTAGACTATGAGGTTGACTTTGAAGTACCCATAATTTTAGGGAGACCATTCCTTGCTACTGGGCGTGCTTAAGTTGATATGGAAAAAAGGGAGATGAAGTTTCGATTTAACAATAAATAGGTGACATTAATATCTACAAATCAATGAAGCATCAAAGTGATGCTAAATTTGTGTCTGTTATGAATTATATTGTTGAGGAGAAACAAGAGGTGTCCATTAGGGAAAGATTAGGTATTGAAGCACTAGCTGTTGTGATCATGATTTTTTAGAGAGAGGGCATTGGTGACTATGATGAGTTTGTTTATACACTTAATGGGGTAGATTTCCCTAATCATAAACCGAAGAAGCTGGATTTGGATCTTAAGAATGGAGAAACTCCGCCTCCAAAACCATATATTGATGAGCCTGCAAACTTGGAGCTAAAGGCTATCCCATTTTATTTGCGGTATGTGTTTTTGGGCCAAAACAGTACTTTGCCAGTTATTGTTGCTATTGATTTGAATGAAAGGAAAGGAAAGATGTTGATATCGGTGTTAAAATGGTTTAAAAGGGTGATAGGATGGACTATTGCTTACATTATTGGTATCCCACGAGGTATATGTTCTCACAAGATTCAACTCATGTCTGATATTAAACTGAGTATTGAGCACCAAAGAGGTTCAATCCACCAATGCAAGAGGTTGTGAAAATGAATATTATCAAGTCGTTAGATGATGGGGTAGTTTATCCGATTGCTAATAGTAATTAGGTGTGTCCTATTCAATGTGAGTCAAAGAAGAGAAGAATCATTATGGATCTTAATGCAAAGAATAAGCTCGTCCCAATCACGCTTGCTACTGGTTGCAGGGTTCATATGGATTATCGCAAGTTAAATTCATAGACTGAGAAATATCACTTCCCAATGCCGTTCAAGGACCAAATGTTAGAGTTTCTTGCTGGAAAGGGTTGGTACAGTTTTCTAGATTGGTATTCGTGCTACAATAAGATTTCCATAGCTCCGGAACACCAAGATAAGATTACTTTCACTTGTCCTTATGGGACATTACCTTTTAAGAGGCTGCCATTCGGGTTGTGTAATGCACCGATGACTTTTCAACGTTGCATGATGTCTATGATATGGTAGAAGACACTATTGAGGTATTTATGAATGATTTTTTTGTGGTTGGTGACTCGTTTGATGATTTCTTGGAACATTTGGTGAAGTTCTGAAATGTTGTGAAGAATGCAATCTTGGACTAAACTGGGGGAAGTGTCACTTTATGGCTAAAGAAGGTATAGTTCTGAGCCATAGGATTTCACGAAAAGGCATTGAGGTTGATTGAGCAAAGGTAGAGTTGATAAAAAAATTTCCACCACCCATCTCCTTAAAAGGTGTTAGAATTTTTCTAGGGCATGCTGGCTTCTATAGAAGATTTATCAGAGACTTCTCAAGGATTGCACACCATTGTGCATGTTGCTCGAAAAGGAGACAAATTTGAGTTTAATGAGGCTTGTTTGAGAGAATTTGATGGGTTGAAAGAGAAGTTGACTTCTGCATCGATCATTATTTCACCGGATTGAGGATAACCGTTTGAAGTTATGTGTGATGTAAGTGGGGTGGAACTTGGCATAGTATTGGGGTAAAGGTGTGAGAAAATTCTTCATCCTATATACTATGTGAGCAAAGCCTTGAATGTTATTCCAAAGAATTATACTATCACTGAACAAGAATTGCTTGCTGTATTTTTCGCGTTTGAAAAGTTTAGATCCTATTTTCTTTGAACTAAAGTCATAGTGCAAATTGATTATTCAGCATTGAGGTATCTTATCGAAAAGAAGAATACAAATCCAAGACTGATTTTGTGGGTGCTATTGTTGCAATAATTCGATTTTGGGGTGAAAGATAGAAAGGGAACATAAAACCAAGTGGCTGATAATTTGTCTAGATTAGAGGATGAGGCAGTATTGAAATTAGCTGATGGAGTTATAATTGATGGTACATTTCAAGTCGAACAAGTTTTTTCTACTTCTTTTGACCTTATCCTTTGGTTCACAAATTTAACTAATTATTTGGCGAGTGATGGGGTGCCTTTCGGATTTTTCGTTCAACCAAGAAGAAATTTCATGTCTGATGGGAAAAAGTTTTTCTAGGAAGAGCCTTATTTGTTTCGTGTTTGTGCTGATGGGATTATTCATCGCTGTGTGCCTGAGATAGAGATGATGAGTATATAAGAAGCTTTCCATTCGCTTTCAGTTAGTGACCATCATAGTGGTATTCACACTGCTCCTAAAATCCTGCAGTGTGGGTAATATTTGCCTACTATCCACCAAGATGCTCATGATTTTGTCAAGTCTTATGATCGTTGCCAAAGAGAAGGAGGTATTTCAAGGAAACAAAAACTCCCAATGACTCATATTCTTGTTATTGAACTATTTGATGTTTGGGGCCTTGAATTTATGGGTCCTTTTGTGATTTCAAATGGGATTAGGTACATACTTGTAGCGGTTGACTATATGTTTAAGTTGGTGGAAATTGTTTCTCTCTCAAACAATGAAGGAAAGTGTGTCAACACTTTCCTGAAAAAGAATATCTTCTCCAGATTTGGTACACCAAGGGTGATTATCAGCGATTGAGGTTCCCACTTTTTGTAATAAGTTGTTCAAGGTGTTCCTTGAGAAGTATGATGTTCGTCACAATGTACAAACTCCTTATCATCTGCAGTCTAGTGGGCAAGTTGAAGTGTCAAATAGAGAAATTAAGTAAATCCTTGCAAGGACTATTAATGAAAATAGAACTGATTGGTCGAGAAAGCTTGATGATTCTCTATGGGCTTACCCCAATGCATTAAATATTCCCATAGGTATGTCACCCTACCAAATTGTGTTTGGGAAGTCTTGTCACTTGCCTGTAGAGTTTGAGCATAAAGCGATGTGTGACACTCAAGAAGTTGAATCTAGATTGGGATGCCATATCAAGTCAAATGTTGAATTAGTTGAATGAGCTTACTGAGTTTTACCTAAAAGCATATGAAAGCTCAGCCTTGTATAAGGAGAAGATCAAGATGTACCAAGATCAAAAGATTGAAAAGAGTTATTTTGCTCCTGGTGATTTAGTACTTTTATTCAACTCCAGGTTGCACTTGTTTCCTAGCAATTTCAAATCAAATTGGACGGGGCCATTAAGAGTTGTAGAAGTATTTTCACACGGAGCGGTTGAACTTGGAATGAGGAAGGAACAAGATTTAAGTCAAATGGTCAAATGATCAAAATATACTTGAGTAAATCGGAAGAGGTCAAAGAGGTGATCAAAGAATGGGATCTTGATGAAGTCTGAGTAGTCAAGGATTCTGCGTCGTGCCGCGAAATGAAATCAAGTGCTACTTTGGAGGCAACCCAAGTCTTTATGAATTTTGAGTAGTCAAGGAGTCCGATTCATGCCACGATGTTAAATCAAGAGCTACTTGGGAGGCAACCTAAGATGTAATCTAGCCAATTCACAAAGTTTTCTAGTGATGTTTGTGTTTTAATGTTTTCTAGTGATTTTTTTATTTTTTATGTTTAAAGCTTAGGTGATTTGCTAGAATAGGTTAGTATAGGGTCTGTGTCCAAAAAGAGTGAAGAAAATGTAAAAGGAAGTCCTAATCTTTGCTAAATGTGTAGGAAAAGGAAAGAAATCTAGAAAATTATAAGTGCAGAATGCTCTACGGGTTGGACCTACGGGCCGTAGGGAAACCTACAACCGTAGGTCTGATCCGTATAACTTTGGTGGCAGGCAATTCATAAAGGACTGGTTCTACGGTTCTCATCTATGAGTCGTCTTTAATTCAACGGACCGTTAAAGGCATCCGTAGAATTTAATGTCCAAATATAGTTGCAGCTTTAAGTCTATAGTTGCACAGTACGAACTGTACTTCTTTCGATAGTCTGTAGTCTGCAATCATAGACTCCAGGTATGTGCTCTAAATTTTACTAAGTGTGGAGTAAATTGATGGAACCCATCTACTACTCATAGGTCTGACTACGAACTGTAGACGAGGGTTTCATAGGTCGAGTTAGTGTTAAATAAAAGGATCCAACCCGCGACCCTAACTAAATAAAAACCCCTCTTTTCAAATTCATTCCCCATCTCCCTCCCAACCGTTATAACTCATCAAATCTGTTACTCTCCTTCAAATTCCCACCCTTTCACTTCCATTCCAAACCCCTCCCAATCTCACAACCCATTATATAAACTTCCCCTCTTCCATTTTCTCCGTTTCTTCTCCTTTTCTTCATATTTCCCCCAAAAACTTTATTCTCTTGATCAAAGGTCGCGGGTTAGGAATCGAGCAAGTTGGTTTTCAATATTTATACATAGGCACTCACTCAACTTCATATTTCTTCTGAAAGGTACTTATTTTGAACTAAATTAATTATATTTTTAGTTGAAATTGAATTTGTTACTTGACCTAGGGTATATATTGCTTGTTGAGTATGCTTAAGTTGGTTAACATGTACCCTAGGGATGAAAGTATTGTGAGTGTCATTGATTTTGTGGAACCATGTGAATAAAATGCTACTAATTGTGCTCTTGACTTAGGGTTTGAAATAATACTATTTGTTGTTGTGATTAAATATTATGATTAAACCGTAGGGACGAAGGAATAACTTGAAAATATGACGAAATGCATAAACTAAATGTGATTAGGATATATTGATGTTGAAAAAAAATTAAAAAATGTGTGAATAAGTGTTGAGCCTGAATTGTAACAATATTGAGGTCGACGACTTCGACCAACAGGTCATAGCAATTCCTACGGACTGTAAACTAAGTCTCGTCACTTTGAGGCACAAATCAATAGCCTTAGTTAGAATGGCGGTTTGGCTTACGGTCCATTGTATCATTGACAGACCTTATTGGTGAATCGTCATACCAACTTCTAGGACTAATAGTTTGACTTCCTTACCTACGGTTGGGTCCTATGGTCCGTAGAACCTTCTACGGTTCGTAAGAACAAACCTTAGGTCCCTATAAATAGTGTATTCCTGAAAATATTTAAGTTTTCTTTTGGTTTCTTAATTTTCTTTTCCTTTTTTCTTGTATTGCTCTATATGTTTTGGATACTAATAAGTCTTCCACATGGACTAAGGTGCCAAATAAAGAAAATATGTACCAACGTAAGTGGAAGTCTACGTCTATTGCACCGTCGAATCAAAGGCTTATTGACGAAAACGTAGAGTGGAGCGGGTCTGAGTTCACTCTGGTGAACACAAAGGGCTCTCCTACGACACCTCAGGCTACTCAACAACAATTGAAAAACCCTAAAATAATCACGGTGTCGGTAAGAGAACAGCCCCCTAGTCATGATATTGTCTCTTAATCTGAGGAGGGGGCACATAGTGTTAGAGAAGGAAGTAGGGAGTCATGGTCAAGCTCCGGCTCAGACTCAGTTGCTTCATTATCTTTTGAATCTTTCGAGTCCGGTGAAGAACATGATACTTCTAAAGAACCAGTTTAGCCAATACATGTTGTCAGTCAGCCGAATTAATGGTGTATGAAGGTGATGTTTCGGATTTTCATAGGTTCCTTACACCATAATGCACAGAAAAATGTGCCCAGCCCATTACTAAGGAGCGACAAGTTTTCACAGAAAGCCTCCACACAGCGCTGGGAATACATGAGTTGTTAAAAATGTGTTGCCTCCAAGGCCTAAGGTATGGGATCAACCTCCACTATTGACTACTCTGGTGTGGGGTATCCCCATTGACTTATCTAATTCCACGCTTTGGCATTTTATTTATGGCCCTTCTCATGCACAGCTGATAAAAACAATCGAGTTTAACTACCTGATGGAGCTGGTCCAAAATAGAGCGGCCATGAGAGATAATGTGCAACGAGAGACCTTGCTTTGATTGGTAGCTGGGTATATGGCTGAGGAGGGTGTTAATACATAGTGGGTCTGGTACTTGACATTGTTAATAAAAACGGTGACTCTAAACTTTGTGGCAAAATTCTCGTGTGCTATGGTCCAAGCCAGATTGTCCCCCATGATGGTGAACAACCAGTTAACTTGGGATCGGGTAGTTATGATTGCTTGTCTGATGGCGGGGCACGAGATATATTTCTCTCGGATATTGATAATAGAGATAGATAAGAAGGTATTCCAAAAGAAGTCCATAATTCTATTTCCATGCATGATTTTTTGCCTGTGTAGAGAGGCTATTATTCCAGTCAGGGGTATTGATCGGCTGGGTAAGGTGAATAAGACTGTTGATGTCGGTTTGATACAGGATGGAAACCCGACAACACCACAATGGGGTATTAGATAGATTTGTCACCTATGGGTGAGACACTTACAACCGAGAAACCCGATGAGGGAACCATTCCAGCCCCCCCATAAAGCCTAAGGTGACAGATCCACCTTCTTCTTAAACTGTCCCGCCTGTGAGCACACCACGTGCTCCACATACTATAGGTTATGCTTTGCTACCCCTAGCCAGAGTCCAGAAATTGGAGACTCAAATGGTGACCCTCTTGCAACATATTCGACCTTAGATGAGGAAAACCGTTGAGGAGTCAGAGAAACGGTTAAAAAAGGGTGTTGAGGTTAAAATACAGGCAGTGCATTGGAGGATTGATGATTTTGAGCTTTGAATGCTGGATAGACCCCACCCTGGGCTGATTGTGGATCTAGATGCCTTCTAGACGAAGTTAGCCAAGCTCTAGGAGGACTTTGATGCATTGGCTGCTGTAGACTCAGCTGGCCAAGAGCCTCCCCTTAAGGATGATGGAGGAGATATGGTAATATATGCCCTATTCGGTGAGGATGAGCCTACCATTGACCCTCCTCGTGCGGATGGAAAGCACATATTGTCTTCTTAGTGTAGTACTGATACAGAGAAGGAGCAGAGAGTGAAGAAGAAAGGGAGAAAGCAGTTTGACCTGGCACAACGGCAGTCAAAAGTTGATGTGGAGATATGGAAACTTAGAGTGAGAGAGTTGGCTGCCGGAGCATCTGCTTCGAGGAGAAATATTGATAGTTCTCCCCCAGTTGTTCTGAAGGGTGTCACTAAGGGTGCCACACATGTTAAAACTTCAGGTTCGGGGCAGCCGGACCCTCAACCTTCTTGATTGAGCTTCGGTGCTTAAGCGCCACAAGTTTGTCTCACCTTAAGTTTTATTTTATTTTTTCATTGGGAGCATTGCACTCTTTTTCTTGTGGGGGTGGGGTGAATGGTTTATGAGCGTTAGGGTGAAGGCTGAATAACCCAACTCACAATTCATCTTTGGGTTTTTTTTTGCATGTTTATAAGTGGTAGATTTGCACTCATTTAAGGTCCATTTAGCTCAATAATTAGTGTCTTCAATGCCTAACATTGTCCTTTTATTATAGAATATTGATGATTTGCAGCTATGAAGGCAATTGGACAAGGCACAAACTGATGTTTGAAAGAATTACCAAAAATACAAATTAAAAGTACAGAGTGAACATTGTTGATCACCTAACATGAAGGGCGGATCGCCAACAGAGCACGACCTCGCCCAATTTGACAGTGCGTAGAACTTATGTTTACCAAAGATGGTTGGCGGACTCCAGTAGAGAAGGTGATGTGCCAAGCCAGAACGGCGGTCTTGATGCACATCGCCCAAAACCGACAGTGGGCAGTGCAAAACCTGAATGTTCAAAAGGCGTACCAAAGTTATATTCGGTGACTCACTAAATCTGAAGGGCAGATTCAATGAATTTTTACAACTGAGGTTCAAACACCTGAAGCCTAGATCATCACAAGGCGAGCTGAGAAGCGAAGGGCTATTCGTCAAGTAGGTTTGGCCGTCTGACTAATGTCGCTGATTTAGTCACTTGGTAGATTATTGGGCCAAATTTTGGGGAAGTATATATAGCTTAAATGATACAATTTTTAGGGGGCTTTTAGAACGGTTTTCATAGTGTGAGTTCATAAAGTTCTCTTTGGAGAGGAGAGAGTCTTAGAAAACTTTACCTTTGAAGAACAATTTTCTAGTTTTGGCGTTTTACAACTTTGAGTCTGAATTCGATAAACTGATGTAAAATCTAAAGTGCGTTACTCTTAATTGCTTCATTTAATGTTACCCATGGCTTCTTTCATGGAAGGTATAATTTCTTTACTTTTTGTGATGGGTGGCTCAAACCCCAAGATCTAGGGGTGCTCAAATGGGGTTGGGTGTTGATTTAATGTAGTCAGTATTGTGCTATGCTATGTTTTGTTGCTTTTCATGCATGAATTTGGTCTAATTACCATGGGGTTGACTCAAGGGTAAGGTTGCAAACTTAATTTCTACTTTTGATCTCTGGTTGACGCTCGAAAAATGTTGATTGGAGTGGGTAATTAGTTCAATACTTGAAATTTAGGTTTGATGTGTATAGCTTTCTTGAAAGAGAGGTTATGGGTAAGATCAATTTACCCTACTCTTGTAAAAAAGAATAGAGTAAGGTATTGGGTTGGTTAGGATTGGTATTTAGATGAGACCGAAAGGAGAATCTATGTATAGATGCTTTGAGATTGAAAGATGATTGGCATCATTGAAGATGAATTAGCCTATTCATGAATATTCATCATTATAGAGCATCACAATTAGCCCTATGTGAGATCTATTTTCAATCCCCACACCTCTAGATTACATGTTAACCCTTGATTACATTCAAATTTTAGTCTAATTGCGATAATTGATAAACAAAGCTTTATATAAAGATGGTGGTACCATCCAACCAATTATTCTTACTATTACTAATGAGCTGAATTAAAGTCCTAATTTCTTGATAAGGAATTCTCCATGATATATCATTCTCTGTGGGATTTGACCCCAACTCTTCGTTAGGTTTATACTGACTACGATCGCTCATGATTTTAATTGGTTTTAGAGGGTGAATTGAGCGTTATAAAAAATGACGCTGCTGTCGGGGAATGGTGGTTGAGAATTCTAATTGAGAAATTAGATCGTTAATTTTGTTTATTTGTAGTAGATTTGTTGTTGGTGATGTTGTTGGCTAATTTGGAAGTTGACAAACTGAGCGATCATGGGAGTGAGAATGACAAAAACTATGGTAAAAATGACAACATGGGTGATCTAAATTACATTCCTCTTAATGTCATTCAAACCACGGGAGCAATCCGAATACCTCCTACAACCGAGAGGATGTTGTTTCACATCACCTGGACTATGATACAATTGCTCATGATGAAAGGTATTTTTGGGGGTCTAGCACATGAGGATCACCATGAATACCTTAGGAATTTCAAGGAGGTATGTGGACCCTTTGTGTTTAAGAATATCTTCCAAGAACCAGTAAAGTTGTGGTTATTCCCATTTTGTTTAACAAGAGAGGCTATATGATGGTTGTTAGAGTTGCGAAATGATTCAATAACTCTGTTGAAAGAGCAAAATGATGCCTTCTTGGAGAGATTCTTTCCACCCTCGAAGATGGTTAAACTTCATCTCCAAATAAAAACTTCAAGCGTATTGGAGGTGAACCATTGCATGAAACGTGGCTAAGGTTAAAGAAGTTGATCTTGCACTTTCCAATGCATGGTGTTTCAGATAATTTCTTGTTGCAATAATTTTATTGCAACCATGATTCAGTAAATAAAGGTGTGGATGATGAATAAGCATGGTGGATTAATTAGACAATCATATGATGTAGTTGATTTGTGGTAAGATGATATGACCAAGGTAAACTAAGCATGGCATACTAGAGAGGACCAAGAGTCTACTCTACCAGTTGGTCTAAGCAAAGAACAAGTTGAGAAGGACCATGAAAGAGATGAGAACATGGCCAAAATAATTACCCAAATCAATTTTCCACCGAAACATGTCATGAGAGGGTGAACTAAGTAGGTAAATGTTTTTGGAACCAACAGTGTGTGGTGCCCGAATGATGCTATATTTGAGGCATTATATAATGAAGAAGTTCAATACTTTGAAAATCAAGAGGGGGGGGGGGTTCTCACACCAATTATCAATGGCAGAGTGGGAACCAAGGCTGAAACAAGGATAAAGATGGTGGTTGGAAAAACTAGAGGGGTTGAAATTTTAGAGATAGGAATATGGAAAAATATAGATACCTACCTCCCCATGATCGTCCACGCCCAAAAGAACTAGTTGAGCTAGAAGAAAGTCAGACTAAAGACATGCTTGTAAGGATCTACAACAAAGTAGAAGGATTCGATAAGGTGTTGAAGTATATGAAAAATGACTTCTCCACTTTATCCCAAATAATGTCTTTGCACTAAGTTTCTATCAACCAACTAGTAACCCAACATGGTCAAATTGCCACTTATCTAAATCCAAGGCGAAAGGTATCATTGCCTACTGACACCATACCGAACCCAAAGAATGATTGTTGAGTGTGAGGACTATGTCGTACCACAAGGTTAAACAAGGGGCTTCTTGGGAGGTAACCCAAGTCTTTAATTTTGTTTTACAGCTTTCGAATAACTTGCATTATGAGCGCAGGTTGAGAAGAGGTTGGAAGATTGAAAATGGACCATTGGCGATGCAAAACCCAAATGCCGATCTACCGAAGGAATTAAGCGGACTAATCTGTGTCCACCTTTTGAGAATGAATAGATGGAAAATTGCAATGTAAAGATTGGTGATCAAAACACGAAAGGGAGATTCGCAGAAGTGCACTACGCAAACTCCATCAGGTCTGCCGAATCAAAAATTAGGTTTGGTATTTGTTCAGCCATGTTCAGTGAGCTTAAGCTCTAATTGGTGATTTTTTGAACACATTCGGAGATGTTAGTAGAGATCTCTGAACTGGCCTGATGTAAAGAGGCCAAGGGTCTTTTCAAATTCAAAAATCAAAACATTTGAAATTGAAGAGCTTTTCTGATTCCTTTCCCCTACTTTGCATATTTTGAGAGTTTGTGAGTCTATTGAGTGTGTTTTTTAAGTGTAGGGAGTGATTTTGCTTGAAGTTTTTGTCAACCCAACCCTGATCCCTCATTTTTTCTATTCTTTTACGACATAAATGTTGGTTTTTCGACTTCTTGTTGATATTTTTGAGTTTAAAACACATACAGGATGTGGGCTTGAGCTATCTAACTAATATTGTGTGTTTGATTTTGATGGGTAGCATCGCATTGTATGATTTTGAACTATGCCCATGTGATTTTTATTGACAATCCCTGTAAAATTTTGAATCGTTATTGCATTGGTTAGCTTGTGAAATTAAGTTGCTTAATATGTTGGGTCTAAGCCTTATTGAATATGGGTGAAGTCTGACAACCCTAACATTGACCCAATTTCATAATTTTTCCCAATAATAGACGTGGCGACTACTTTCTTAAGGGAAACTCGTCAATTAGTGTAATGCTTATTGATAGATGGAGAAATTTGAGTACCCATTGGGAGAAAAGCATATAGGTGGATTGTAATGTTAGAGGGGGGAGGGAACTAGTATTTGTTGTGCCTGTTGATTTATCTGAGAAAATTAGGCACTGGGCTAAGCAATTCCTACTCGGCAGGCTTTTCTTAGCTTGCCAAGGAAGTTAGGTGAATCACCGAGTAAGATCCAGCTCGCCTTTTTTTGGCACATGCATGGCCTTGGGAACTGTCCCATTCGGCGGGCTTGTCTTTGTCCGCTAAACCCATTGGGTGAATTACAGAGTGGGAGAGGAGATTGCCTTTGATGCCTGTGACCTTCCCTTTTGCACTATTAATTTCAGCGGACTTGCCTTAGCCCAACGAAAAGAACTCGCCGAATAGACGAGTTGGCATTGACTTCGCCTTTTATGCCTAAACCCTGAGTAAATTTCTAATGTCCATTTCAGCTAGCTCACCGGAGTTCGCCAATCACGTTGGGCGATTCACTTTCACTTAAGGCGAGCCTTATGAGCATTTTTTGAAATATGATTCAATATGTGTTTGTTTTCAACTAACGTTCACAAATCTTTGGTTTCAATATGTGCTTTACAGGTAATAGCAAAAAAAATAAGGGAAATCATGTGGTTTCCTCTGACACTCAGTCAAATAGAGAGTCTTCTCCTCCTTCTCCGTCATTAAAGAGACATCAAGGCCTTTCTAAAAATGAGCCTTTGGAGGCTCCCCGCCGTAAAAAAACTGCCCCTCCACAATCATCTACACAACAAAGGGTACGACCTAGATAGAGGGTGGTGAGAAAGAGGATGTACATCTGATCTAAGTTGGTGCAACATTAATCTACACATGCATCGGCTTCCAAAGTCCTTTCGGTTATCGCTCCAAGAGTCTTAAATTGGATCAAAGCTGCGGGAGAGCTGACCATACTTGAGGAGAGATGACTCTCCATAGATTGAGTCATGAGTGACTACCAAGACATCTGGGATATAATACATTTCAACAAGTTTGAGGGATTCACCAAGCCTAGGAATCCTTACATCCCTTCTTGGGTGAGGAAGTTCTGCACCACATATGCTCAGGACCTTCCAAAGATGTGAAAGGGCACAATCTAGAAAACACTTGAAGACTTAGAATTAAGATGGAAGAATGTCCTGTGCGATGCAGGAGCCATTAATACTACATTGAATATGCCAGCTTTTGAGTCAGACTTGTATTCACTCAGGATACGCCACGATTTGGAATCCTTGAACGGTTGGTAGGATATTGATCTTTGAATCTTCTCCCTCCTTGATTGTCGATGGTGCCCGGATGGAGAAGAAGGATTTGAACCTAGTGTCAAGATATTGGTTTGGATTCATCAGAAGGAACCTGATGTCTTCTAAGAATGAATCCATCCTTCCCCATGAAAAAGAGGTCTTGAAGCAAAAATCACTTCCATTCTAGTACTGATCATATAGCTATCTAAGAGGGCAGGAGTCTCTTTCCGGGCATCTACAGAAGTTAGGGTCACACCTTCTTTATCCAGTGACATCAGACGGATTGAGGAACAGTGTTTGAAGGACGATGCGGCTCAGAGGAGGCTACCACCAACAAATTCTACACCTGTGGTTGACCCAACTTCCTTGGAAGTTGAGGCTAGCAGACGTGCTCTTTTTGTGGAGCAGAAAGGTATTTCCCTACCTTCCTCCACTACTATTCCTTTTGTTACTTCTTTTGTACCTGTTTTACTACTGTTGCGACTGGTGTGAGGCCTTCCCCCTATCCTATTGCATATCCCCCTTGACCCAGGCTATGATCTACTAGATGGGCATCCTTGCCTGATCAGAAGATATGAGACATGCCCGGGTTGAGATGGACATGCCCAAGCTCATTGACCAGGCCATTCATAAGGCATTTTCTCCTCTAACTGAGTGTGTGGTCAAGTGCGAGGGGGATATTGAGAGTCATACTTTGAGGTTGGATGATCTTACTGTAAGGATTGAGGTTCGAGAGAAAGACGAGGGTATCTCTAGTACACTAGACACCATGCGAGAGGAAATTGCTACCTTGCGGGTGGGGTGGTCCAGCTACAGCCGACACATATCTCCATGTTTTGTGGAGAGGATCCCCTTCTTGATGTACCAGTTTCTAAAACTGATGTTGATGTTCATGATGAGACTGTGGGTGAGTATGAGAGTGAGAGGGCCGAGGAGGATTTTGCCAAGGAGACTGATGAGGAGGAGTTGTGGGCTGATGAGCAGTGGATTTCTAAGACTGTAACTGAGCTCCAAGGGACAAAGGAGGTCACTCTTCAGGAAGACCTAGAGAGATCTCTTCGGGAGACTTCAGATATTGGGTCTAGTTCAGTCACTCCAAACTCTACAATACCTCCTACTGTTGTGCCGAGCACTGATGCCCTACTTGAGCCTTCCCTGCTGCCTCTAGTGATCCTTTTACCGGGCATCGATTCCCTTCTTGAGTCTTCACCACCCGAGGCTCCAAATGAGAATGTTCCACAAGCATAGCCTGTTGGGGGACCCTTTATCTCCGCCTCCAAGTACTTTTATTTGATTTGGATTGAGGACACTTTATATTTTTTGTGGGGTGAGGACCTTACTTTCAATATTACCCTTTTTCTTGTATATTTTTGTTTTTTTTTGGAGTTTAAAACAGTTGTAGTAGTACATTATTGTTTATATTAGCGTGCTCTTTTGGGTTAAAGCTTGCTTCTCTATTTCTGTTTCATTCTCCCTTGACATTGCAACCCCCGATGAGTTCAAATTGTGAAATGCTTGGAGTTTTCATTTATATTAATTTGAGGATCGATTGTGTTAAATATCAACGTCTTGAATAGTACTCATGATGAGCATGATGTATTGTGTTGGTATTGCAAGAATGAAATCCATGTGGTTACACCTTAGAGCGATCTCTTTGAATCTTTTTTTTACTAGATGTTTTTTGATGTGATTCCTGCAATGAACATCCCACGTACGCTTTTGATATTTTGGGGTTGTGCTAAATGAATGTATTTTGAAATGCCATGTATGTGGTGAGGTCTTACTTGAAAGCATGCATGTGGATTCTTAGAATTTTCCTTGTGAATCTAATTTTGTGAATCTTGGTGAATGTGAGACACGATCTTGGGCAACAATTTAAATAGGGAACCAAATTCTCCATAAAACCTTTGTGACTACCTTGTGACGATGTGAATCCATGTTTGCACCATTAAAGCCTAACATTTTTGTTGACAACCAAAAGAAGCCTCTTAAACCATATTATCTTTACCTTCTCACGAAAAATCCTTTTGAAGAATTATATTTTTTTTAATAGCCAACTTAGGTCAAAAGCCTAAGTTTGGGGTGTGTAAAGGAATGATGAATGAAAGTCAAGTGAAAGGAAAAGAAATATGAGATGAGACTCAAATCACAAAGAATTGCAAAAAGAAGGAACCCCTATGGAAACAACTTAAAAAAATGAAAATGAAAAAGAGAGTAAAGGAAATAAAAGGGAAATTCAAAATAACTTGAGTTAGAAGTCAAGGTTTGAGTTCTCAAATGAAAAAGAAGAAAAAGAACTTGAGAAGCGGGGATGATGATTGCAACAATGCTTTGAAAAGTTATAAGTCACAAATCCAAATTGACCACACCATAATCCTCAACCTCATTACAAACCTAAATGACCCATGAGATCTTGCATGAACTACTTTGTGTGATTATTGGAAAATATGGGCAAGCAGTGGGAGAAAGTTTGCATGTGTTTATCTTTTGAGAGAGTGAGAGTTGCTTGATTCCTATAACCTTTGTTCATTTAGTTCGTGAGAGCATGAAATCGGTCTTGATGTGAGTGAACTTGAATGCATTTGTTTAAACATGTTCTTTTATTAGACAAGAAGCAAATGTGATCTTGAGCTTGTGTTAAGACTAGCTAATCATCATTTGAAGCTTTTTGATCGTGATTGAGGGTAACATTCTATTGAGAGTAGTCTTGCTATGGAACTTTAATGTTAGCTCTCATTGAGTACTGTTGTAGACACCCTTATTGAGATTTTTGTGTTCTTGAGGACATGCAAAAGTATAAGTTGTGGGTGTTGATGAGTGGTAGATTTTCACTCATTTAAGGTCAATTTAGCTCAATAGTTAGCCTCCTCAATGTCTAACTTATTCTTTTTCTAATAGAATATTGATGATTTGCAGCTATGAAGGCAATTGGACAAGGCAAGGACTGATGTTCGAAAGAATGGCCAAAAATACAAAAAAAAAAGTGCAGAGTGAACATTGTTGATCACCTAACATGAATGGCGAAGCGCCTACTGAGCATGACCTCGCGCAATATTACAGTGCAAGGAAATTTTCTCTACCAAGGAAGGTCGGTGGATTCTAGTAGAAAAGGCAATGCGCCTAGTGAGAACAGCGGACTTGACAGTCATCGCCAAAAGCTAAAATGTGCAAGGCAAATATTTAAAGTTCGAACGGCAGACTAAGGTGGTATTCAGCGATTCACCGAACGTGAAAGGCTGACTAAATCAAGTTCGCCAACTGAGGTTCAAAGACCTGAAGCCTGAAGCATCACAAGGTGAGCTGTGGAGCAAAGAGCGATCTGCCGAGCTCGTTTGACGAGCCTTACTAATGTCGCCGAATCAATCATTAATTGCATTTTGGGGTAAAATTTCAGGAAAGTATAAATACACGAAAGAATAGGATTGGGAGATACTTCAACAACAGATTGAAAAATTGATAGATTAGTAAAGAGAACAATTTTACCTTTGAAGAACACTACTCTAGCTTTTGGGGTTTTAAAACATTGTACTCGATTTTGACAATTTTAAGTTCAATCCAAAGTGGGTTTTCTCTTTATTGCTTGATTTCATGTTATCCGTTGCAGATTTCATGAAAGGTATAATTTCTTTACTTTTTGTGATGGTTGGCTAAAACCCCAAGACCTAGGGTTGCTCTAATGGGGTTAGGTGTTGATTTAATGTAGTTGTGCTATGCTCTGTTTTTGTGATGTTCATACAAGAATATTGTATAATTACCATGGGGTTAACAAATATGTTAAGGGTGCAAACTTAGTTTCAACTTCCGATCTCCGGGTAATGCTCGTAAGAGATTAATTAGAGTGGGTAATTATTTCCATACTAGAAATTTAGGTTTGATGTCTATGACTTGCTTGAAAGAGACGTTATGGGTCGGATCAATTTTCCCTATTCTTGAAAGAGAGTATAGAATAAGGTATTGGATTGGCATATAGTTGAGATCGAAAAGAGATTCTATGCAAAGATGCTTTGGGATCGAAAGATGATTAGCCTTAATTTAGATGACTTAGCTTATTCATGAATTTTCATCACTATAGAGTAGCACAATTATCCCTATGTGAGATTTACTTCCAATCCCTGCACCCCTAGATTGCGTATTAACTCATGATTTTGTTTAGTTTCTAGCTTAATTTTAATAATTGAAAACCAAAGCTTTCTATTTAGTTGGTGGTTCTATCAACCTAATTTTTTTTTCTATTACAAATGAGATTATTTAAAATCCATATATCTTGACAAGGAATCCTCGACGATACATCATTTCCCATGGGATTCGACCCAGACTCTTCGTTGGGTTTTTTACTCACAAGAATCACTCACTCTTTTAATTGGTTTTAGAGGGTGATTTGAGGGTTAGAAAAAATGGCACCGCTACCGGGGAATGGTCGTTGAGAATTCTAATTGAGAAGTTAGATTTTAATTTAGTTTAATTGTATTAGAGTTGTTGTTTGGTTTTGTAGTTTGCGAATTTGCAGGATGACAAGATGAATGACCATGGAAGTGACAATGATAGTCACTATGGTTCGAATGAAAATGAAGGTGATTCGAATGACATGCACATTAATGTTGTTCATACTATGAGAGCAATCTGAATCCCTCCTACAACTGAAGGGTTGTGTTTCACATCATAGGAACTATGATACAATTGCTCCAGATAAAAGCACTTTTTGGGGGTTTGGCTCACGAGGACCCAATGAACACCTTAGGAATTTAAAGGAGGTATGTGGAACCTTTGTGTTAAAAAATATCTCCTAAGAATCCGTGAGGTTGACATTATTCCGTTCTCTTTAATGGGAGAGGCTATAAGGTGGTTGGCATAGCTGTCCAATAATTCAATTACTTAATGGGATCACTGATGCATTATTTGAGAGGTTCAGTCTACCCTCAAAGATGGTTAAAATCCGTTACCTAATTCATAATATTGAGAGAATTGGAGGTGAGCCATTGCATGAGGCATGGATGAGGCTCAAAAGGCTACTCTTACAATGTCTAACACATGGCGTCCCGGAAAATTTGCTCTTGCAATACTTCTATTTCAGCCTTGTCTCAGCAAATAAGAGTGTGACTGATCACTTAGTCCATAGTTGTTTGATGAGACAATCATATGAGGTGGCTTCTTTGTTGCTTGATGATATGACTGAGGCTAACCGAGCATTGCACAGTGTAGAGGACCGTGTGCCTACTCTTCAAGTGAGTCTATCCAAGGAACAAATCCAGAGGGACCATGAAAGAGATGAAAACATGGAGAAAATGATCACTCAAATCGATTTGTTATCCAAAGATGTCATGGGAGGTGGTCCCAAGTCAGTAAATGCGGTTGGAACAAACAGTGGGAAGTGCCCGGATGATGCCAATTTTGAGAAATTATATAATAAAGAAGTTCAATTCCTCGTAAATCAAGTGGTGGGCTCTCACACCAATCATCATCAACAAGGTGGGAACTAATGTTGGAACAAGGATAGAGATGGTGGCGTGAAAAACTGGCGGGCTGGACCATGGAGACATAGAGAGACTGAAAAATATAGGTACATGCCTCCCCATGATCGTCCAGTCCCAAAAGAACAAAGTGGGTCAGAAGGAGGCCGTACTGAATACATGCTTGCAAGGATCTACAATAAGGTCGAAGGGACCGTGAAGGTGTTGAAGGAATTGAAAAATGACTTCTCCACTCTATCATAGACAGTGACTTCTCACTTAGTTTCCATCAAGCAGCTCGAAACCCAACTGGGTCAAATTGCTACTCATCTAAATCCAAGGCAAAAGGTGACTTTGCCTAGTGATACCATCCTAAACCCTAAGAATGAATGTTGAGTTTGAGGACCATGTCGTGCCACGACGTTAAATAAGATGCTTCTTGGGAGGCAACCCAATTCTTTACTTTTGTTTTTATTCCCTTTGAATAACCTGCTTTGTAAGTGCAGGTGGAGAAGAGTTTCGAAGATAGAAAAGGGAACATGGGGCGAGACCAGAATCAAAATGGTGATGCGTCAAAGTCATAAAGAGGACTAATTTTTGTACCTCTTTTGAGCTAAAATTTGTGAAAAAGTGCAATTTAAAAATTGGTAAACAGAGCTCAAAGGGTAATACACCGAAGTGTACTGAGCAGACTCCATCGAGTTGGCTGAATCAGCCTTCAGGTTTAGTAATTGTTTAGACATGTTCGGTGAGCTAAGTATCCATATGGAAATACATCAAACGCGTTCGGTGACGTTAGTTAGTGCGCTGAACGGACCTGGTATAAATAGGCCTAGAGTTATTTTAAATTCAAAAAATCAAAACCCTTTGAAATTTTAGAGCCTTTACGTTTCCCCTCTCTTACATTGTGCATTTTGAGTGATTGTGTGCCTCGTGTGACTGTATTGAAAGTGATAAGAATGCATTTGCTTGGAGTTCGAGTCAACCCAACCCCGATTCCTCAGTTTCTTGCTTATTTTTTTGGGATTAAGGATGGTGTTTTGACTTCTTGTTGATAATTTTAAGTTTAGATTGCATATTGGGTGTGGTCATGAGCCCTATAACTAAGATTAATTGCTTAATTTTTTGGGTAGCATCTTATTGTTGAATTTGAACTGTACCCATGTGATTTTTACTGTGAATGCCTCTGCAAATTGTGAATCATGATTTTGTTGGATAGAATGTTGAATTGAATTGATATAGTTGTTGGGTCTGTTCTTAATTGAATGTCAGTGAAGTCTGAGTAGCTCAATGCTGACCCATTGTATAATTTTTCCTGATGATAGATAGGGTGACTACTTTCTTAAGGGCAAATCGTTAGTTAGTGCAACACTTAGTGATTAATGGGGGAAATATGAGTACCCATGGGTAAAAAAACATATAGGTGGATTGTAACTATTTTGGGAAACTCTTAATTTTTGTGCATGTTGGATTTGGATGTGAAATTTAGAAACTGGTCTGAAACTTCTTGTGCAGCAAGCCTGTCTTAGCCCGCCAAGGATGTTAGGTGAATCACCTTGTAAGACTCAGCTCGTCTTCCTTAGGATGTGCATGGCCTTGGGTATGGTTTCATTCAGCGAGCTTGTCTTAGTACCGTTGAACCCATTGGGTGTATCGTCGAGTAGGAGAGGACATCGCCCATAATGGCTGTCACGACCCTAAGCATACCCTAGGCGTAACATGGCGTATAGGACCCCGAGAGGCCCTACACAAGACACTTAGCATACATCATATAAGATAATAGAAATCAAGAGAGCTTTAAAAGACAAATTTCAAAACATAAGAGTTTATAAAATGTAGCAGAAGTCTAACATAGTCTCAAAGACATATAGTACATCAAGAGTGATCGGGACGTAATCTGTACATAACATACAATACAGAAAAGTAAAGACAGTAATAAATGAAGGCTCGGTCCTCGGAACATGAGGACTCACCAATATTCAAAATCTACTAAGTGATCCCTAGCCATGGAGATGAGAAACGGGAGCGTCAGGCCTTACATTTTTAAAGAATGAAGGCAAGAGTATGCATTAGTACAAATAATGTACCAAGTATGATAGCCATGCATAAAGGTACAAAATCATGCTAAAGGACTTTTAGATGACATGCAAAGATCAGGTTAAAACATAAGATAAGAGGTTAGAAATCATAATCATGATCATGGTCAATGCAAGTAGAAATCATCTTAAAACACATGTGAGATACTTCTTGAAGTAACCTTAGTTTATTTTTGTGGGACATTTACCTTTAATCGACTTGGAGACCATTTGAGCTATAACATGGAATTTGATGTCTACCCCACACCAAAAAGTGGTGTTCTCACTTGCCAAGGGAAGAACCATGAACTTTTAGCTTACATGGATAAACTAGCTAAGGTATATCTAGAAAAACCCATGGTGGCATATAGTTTATGGGACATGGGTAATCGCCACTTGTCCGCTCGGTGCTAAGTATAACTCACACGGAATATTCATTAGTCTTATCTTATCTTAACTTTCATGAGGCATGGGTATTCGCCACTTGTCTTATCATTAAAGGAAATGGGTAATCGCCGCTTTCCTTATCTAGAATAGCTCCTTAACTTGATTCATCTTAGGTGAGAAGACCTTTAAACCCTATGAATCCTTTATGTGAGAAAATCCTTTCACAATCATGTTATGAGTATTATGTGAGAAATCCTTTCACAACAACAACAGTCACATTAATACTTAACTCTCAAGCATCCTTAAAACATTTACATTGATTTCATAAAGACATGCATATCTTCATAAACATATCTTTCATGATTCAAAAGCTTCATCATATGATCAATTCTAGAAAACATAGAATTCACATGGGTACATGGGGATTCAACTTAGAAACATGCAATTCCTTCAATTCATGCTTAAAAAGACATAAGTCAATCAATAATATCACAATTGGAAAGAACCCGTGAGATTTAGTTAAAACCCTAACTTCCATTGGAGATTCTACCTTGTGAAAATAGGAGAATTTAGGAACTTTATGGAGGAAAACATTCCATAGGTAAATAATATCATACCTTTATAACAAGAGCTTACAATCAATGGTGAATTTAGAGACTTGGCCTTGAAACCCTAGTCTTCTTCTCCTAGCTTTTAGAGAGAGAAATATTTGGGGAAGAACTTTGATAAACATTCAGAATTTGGTAGAACGAATTAAATTGGGGAAATTTGGGGGGGGGGGGACGTTTATATTAAGTTTTCATTAGAAGGTAAAATGACATAGTATTGGGTTA
>JAJONR010012446.1:0-24796 GCA_029582245.1 Solanum etuberosum | reverse complement strand
CCTACTTACTGTGGCTTTTCTTCCATCTGCTGCTCAGGTGGAACTTCAGCAGCTTCCTGTACAACAGCTTTACTTTGGTTCTTCTTTTTCTTGTTTTTCTTTTCCTTCCAACTTTCCACTCTATTCTTCCATATTGGATTTCCGGTATCATCATGATACTCTTCATGAGGAAATAACAAATAAGTTAATATAATGTTCTTTATTGAACTAGACAAGAAACAGCTCTTATGAATGTTGCGCAGCAAATCTTCCATCTACTTACCGCTGTCCACAGTTGAAACAGTACTGACAGTTCTAGCATGAACTCCAACATCCTACATTAGAAACAACAATTTTTCACCAACTAAAATTCAATTTGTAGACTAAAGATGAGAAGTTCCACCAGACATTACTTAGTACCTGAGCAGTATCAGGATGAGAAGCCACTATAGCATGGCTAGTATATTCTTGCTCATTTTCTGCATAATAATAAGCATAGTACTATGTTAGACTTTCCTTAGTACTTTTTTTTTTACAAATAGTCACATGGGATCAGAAATAAAGCCAAATATCAAGATCTAGTCATAAGAGAAAACAAAATTAACTTACCATCATATGGAGTTGCACAGCGTAGACATGCGTTGCGCCCTTCTTTGATCTCATAATCCAAGCAAGTCTTACAAACAGGATAGTTACACTCATGACAAGCCACAAAGACTTCACCATTATTATTAGCTAACCCCACTTGTTCGCCGCAAATGTTGCATATTGGAACCCCCGACTCCATCATTTTTTCCACTCACAAAAACAGTACTAGTCACTAGGTCTCTTGGCCACAGTTAGCACACAAATGATCGTTTTCTCCTGTGTCAGTGGCAAGAATATAAAGAAGTAATGTTTTCACTGACTTGAAAAGAGCTAAGGAATGAGAAATATTATTGTAATGGTGAAGGAAAGTTTGGAGGGTGGTTACAAGGCCTTGTAGGTTGAGAAGTTGGTATCAAAGGTATATTTTTCAGACAAGAAAGCAATGTGTTGGCAGATTTTTTAAAAAAAAATTGCTGGAGTTTGAAGGAATGAGTATGGTTGGAGTTTATACATCTTAACCAACTTATTGTACCAAACTTTAAGTCAGGCTGCAGCTTCAAGGCTGAGCCATCCTCCACACCTCATTTGACAGATTTAGTCAATCCACATGCCTTCTTTTCTTTCTTTTTTTTCTTTGGATTCAAGTTAGATATATTAATAGTGTATAAAATCTTTTATACACTTGACTTATAATATGTTAGTTGTCATTTTTATTAGACTAGCAAATAGTAATACTTATCATAGAAACTTGTCTGTATCAAGTGTATAAAAAAAAAATTATAACACCAATGCATACAACTTAAAGCTCTTTTTTCTGATCAAGGAAAATTCTCTCTTAAGATCTATAGATTTACTGTCAAAATCAAGGAAGAATAAAAGCTTCTAACATGAAATGATGTGATTCAGACCTAATATCTTTTTTCTACCCCCCCCCCCCCCCCTCTGTTTTCTTCTCTCTCTAAGTTAAATATTTTTTTGTAAATATTTGGTCTGAATCACATATTATTTCAATCCATTCTACCTGGAATAGTAACTAAGCTCAATTTATTCATGTTTTTATGCTCCAATTAAAGATTCCCTATTTTATATCTCGCAAATAAGATTATTCTCTTCACCAAATATACGTGAATACAATCACAATAACAACATAATCACTAGTTCGACTGTCTGACATCATCCTGTTCACATTAACAAGATTAAAAAAAATTAACATCAAAATATGGAAACTCGCGATAATCAGAGGTGAAATTCATGTTACCTTTACATATGGTGATGTAAAAATAGATGTTATACATACCATAAAGTTCAATATCAATGTATTGGACACGTCAATGACCTAATGTACCAAGAAAAGTGTTTGAAAGAGGCCCACAATTAGGTATGCAAGCCTCCAACAAATAGGTAGACCTCACAATTGCACGCACACTACTCAAGCACACATGCAATAGACATCTTCATTCATTGAGTTTTTTTATTATTGTACTGCTGCTTACAGATTTAAGAGAATAATATACAAACAATATCGCGTTGAAGCAAATATCTAATTAAGTAATATCAATTCTCAAAATCAATGTCTCAGGATCCAAATCCCAATCCCTACCAAAAAAAGGGAGAGAAAATGAAGAGACAAGCTCAGATTCTTGATATCTTAGATATCTTTTTGCAATTACATGGGAAAGAAAACATCTAATCCTACAGAAGCACAAGCATAAGCCAATATCATTGCTGTAGCACCTAGCTGTTTAGGTCAAAACCCTGAAGAGTAGAACCTTTGTTTGGCAAAGCCATGCCTGTCCAGTTTAGCATAGAAGAGAAAAGACCAAAAACTGGCATATTGGGAGCATAACTTTCTACGAGGGTAACATCATGTACAAGTAGCAATATCTCAGCTCAATCTGTGCTGCTTCACCCGAAGTTGTAAACCTTCACTATCTTGGATGTATCACAGACAATTAGGTTCTCTGAATCAGTAGGAGTTGTGCATAGCCAATTTACCTAATTAATTAAAGAGCCAATCGTGAGACAAATATACTAAACAATTGAGGCATAAAGTTTCAGACAGAGAGGGCATAGAAGGCAATGAAATGGAACTCACTTTTCTGCTCAAACTTAAGCTAGAACGAAGGAAATCGGTGCCACTGCTTGTCTCACCAGCCATGAAAAACTTAGACCAATCCCATACTTTTACTTGTCTGTCATTTCCACCTGAAATTATGAACTTCCCTTTGTCTCCAAATGTGGAAAAAGTCCTAATAGAATTTCAGCAGATTAGTGCCAGCTGGTGGGGTAGATTTGAGCCTGCTACGCTATAAAGAAAACTTACACACAGGATACAGCAGCTGTGTGTCCTCCCAAAGAGTGATCAAGGTGCAGGTCTCCTACATTTTGATTCTCAATTTCAGGATCAGAAGAAGAACCGCCAACTTTAGGGGTTGACTTAGAACCTTTCTTGCGTTTAGCCGAACTCTTAGACTTGACAGTATTGAGCTCTGACTCAACGTTTATTACAGAAACAACTCCATCACCCCTAGCCACAGCACAAATCTTCACAAATTTATCCACCACATCAACTTCAGGAAGAGCCAGAGCATGAACAAAGGCAGGGTTCAAACATTGTCCCGTATTACCTTTATTTCCTGCATCAAGTGTGCCTACAGCAAACAAAGAGAATTTCAACACCCTATCTAATAAGCTAGATATATCAACATGGAATATTCTAATACATTAGCTGGGCTATGAGTATTGGATGCACGTATGTATGTGACACTACATTCAGCCATTCTAGGTTTTGTATGCACTGTGAAGGATCCACTGGAAATGCCATGTCTGTCCAAGATGGGTGAACTTATGTAAAATGATGAAGGGGGTACCATAGAGTCGCAGAAAGACTGAGTTAGATTCTTTTGAAAAATGGCAACGAGAGAACCAAAATTAGATGTCACTGGCAGGAAGCAGTAATCGTTTTTTAGGTCTCACGTGAACTTGACTGAGAAGTAGGAGTTTTGAGCATTAAAGTAGTCCGAACCCACTAGAGTAGTCCTGAATTTCTTCTGGCCAATCCTGCTCGGCAGACAACTTGAAATGTAGAAAATCACTCTTACAAAAAATTATGACACACCCAAGCTAAGAGCTCTAGAATAATATTTAAAATGGGAGGAAGATAATAGACTATCTACTCTCTATTCCCCTTTCTCACCAACAAACTGAAATGTCAGTGATGTTTCTGAGCAACAGAGGATACTTTTAGATAAAATTCTAAATGTGGACCATTCCATGCTCCAACAATTGGCCAATGACCAGTTATCTAATTAATATTTACTCATTGAGTATTTCTTCTGCCACATGGCCAATACCATAGAAAATGGACAATAGAAAGCAAAGTTACACAGTATTACACACTTGACTCATACTCCCGAAACTTATCTCTCTGAGAATCCATGTTTGCTTATAACAATATCATTTTATCTATTTAGACTTACAGGGAAAATATTAATATTGTCTTACACATATTCAACCATTACTTATCCTATTTAAACTATTATATGAAATATTCAATAAAAACATCTGTTCTTAATTAACCAACTACTATAATGGAATGGGAGGATTGGGAATTCTTGGTTCTTTTACTTTACATTGTAAGAAGGATAAGCCACTAGCCTATTTACCTAATATAAAAAAAAAAAAATGTTTTCCACAAAGGTATAAACTATCAGTCTATGTTTTCTAGTTAATCCCCTGTGATCAAAATATAGGGAGATAACTACCAGATATTCTAAAACTTAGTGAATTCGCTCCTTTTCCAGCTAGTGTAGTAAGGCAAGCCTATAACTCAGTGGGTATGTAGCTAGTGTAGTAAGACACACCTACAATTCAGATATGCAGTTCTGGTGTAATAAGGCATGCCTTAAACTTGAAGGTACATATTACCAAAGGAATTAATACTAGAAATTGCAGATCTAGAAAAGAGTGCATAGTAGATGGATTAACATACCAAAGTCCCAAATCTTCCGCGGCCGTCCCTTGGAGAAGTCCCATAGAACAAATTTTGAATCAAGACCCCCAGTAATGACTAAAAAATGACACAAAAAAACACAACATACTGTCATCATCAGCTTATAAAAAACATTCCTGGAAATTTTAGCTAGGAGGCTAACTTAGCAAGAGCTTTAGCAGACTGACAATATATAGTTTGGCATAGCAATTGACAGTAAACATCATCAGAAATTAAATAATATGTAGCAGGCTGTCACAATTTGCACGTTGTACGAAAACCTTATACGCCACAACTTGCATGTTTTATGAAACCTTATGTTGCCATCCCATATAGATTATACTGGTGATTGGTTGCACGAGGAACCCTACATCAAGATTCTCCCGTAAAAACTAAAGGGCCAAAGGATATCACATACTGTGTGTCTGCATCTCTCTTTGAAGTCTCGCTCTCTCTGTCTCTCTCACACGCACACAGCAAGAGAGACAGAAACTGTAAAAGAAGTCTTAATTGACTTCAGTTATCAAAACACATAACTTGATTGCAGATTGCAATTACTTGTATATCATTGTAAAAATGGTATCATTCTTTACAAGATTATGACTAATTTGTCAAATGCTAGACAATGCATACCTTCAGAAACCTACAAGCTTAAACTCGCAAAGAGTACTACAAGTACAACTTAGAGGAAGAGTTAGTTTCTCCAAGAAAGCTGCAGTCTGTATTAGTGGACATCATATACCTCTAAAATAACTTTGGATAAAAACATTATCATACTTCTTATGGTGCCAAAATTTCCAAGTGTGTCTGGTTAATGCATTTACGTAGGCCATTCAGTTCAACGTGTATGTGGGTCATATGTATATCTAGAGGGGAAAGGTCAATGTCACGTAGGGGGATGTAGGAATTCCGAAAATTTTAGTTCAAAAAGTACCTTCCCAAGGTCTCCAAGGGATGAATTGAACACTGCTACATATCTGATAAGATAGTGAAGGTCACAAACGATGATAGGTTCGGAATAAAAAAATAGTGCCCTATGTGAAGTTGGGGGAAGAAAAATTGGAATTAACCTTCACAAGCAAAATACAAGTAGGACTTCACATGCCAAAAAGATAATACAAGAAGGGCCACAACAAATAAATAGAATGTAGAACAGTAAATTAAAATTAAAATGAATGACATAAAAAAATCACCATGTTTCTGGGGAAAAGTACAAACTTATTATAGTAATTATATAAAAACGGATACACTTGTGTGGCCATCTCTCAATGTTTTGTACATGCGATTTTGGCGGATGTCAATGATCTGCAACACAAGTAGCACTTAGATGTCCAACATACTTGTGGAAACAGTGAAACAGTTTTTATCTTTTAAAAGTTTCACAACTCATCAGCTTTATCTCTTATGGAAACAGCGAAACAGATGTCCAACATACTTATAGAAACAGAGGAACTGTCTGTCCTACCTTGGCATCACCACTATCATCTGCTGCAGCGAGGAATGATGACTTCGAGCTGCAAGCAATCTACAAAACAGAAAGGTTAAGCACACAGAAACAGAATAGGCATTGTTTGAAAATATAATACACCTAATTGAGGTACCTGAAATATGAACTTGTTAGATAGGAGAAATCATAAGAGATTAAAATGTTGAAGGGAAGATATGTAAACATCACATAATTGAATGGACAAAGCCTAATATTAACATATCCGAATGAACAAATACAGAGTAAATCCTAAATTTCTGTTTTTAAGCCTGTACAAGGTGAATCTGTTGGACATGACATTTAGGCTAGAGCCTAAAAACAGAGAATTGAGTGCACAATTGCCTAAAAGAAACAAGGGACGCTTCTTGGACAAAGCCCTAAATTTTATCAGAACTCTTCAGATTCGTCAATGTGGAGATCTGGTACAGTTTATTGCAGAGCAATCAACCTATTAGCACGGTGGTTGAAGCAAAGGCATTTTACAGAATGAGATGGACAGATAAGTAGTGTAACTTTTCCCTGGTTTGTGTACCTAGTCCTGAAATTACATCAACATGTACCACTATTTGGGTTTGAAAAGCAAAGTGATCCATAAAATTTACATGTGTGAACAGGCAACCACACGAGAAGCCTCCTAAATTGATTCTAGCTAAACTCCTTGAGCTAATGCTAAAAAAACAAATAAATGGATCAGGTTAAGAGATAAGAATGGTAAATAACTGATACATTTAGCTGAAGTTCTTGGAATCAAAGTCCCAAAATACTCACAAGATGAGAGGCTCGAGACTACTCCCCCTGTCCCAATTTATGTGGACTTTTCGTTTTTCGAGATTAAACTCTGTGAACTATGACCAACATTTTAAAATGTATTTTTCATCATATTGTCATGAGAAAAATTACAACTTATAGTACTTCTCATATAGTTTTTGAATATCTAAATTTTAATTTTAAAACATTAAGTTGATCTAATCCAATTTAGCTTCAAAGATTTAGTCAAATTAACTCTAAGGAAGCGAAAGGATCCACATAAATTGGGACGGAGATAATAATAAAGAAGATGCTGAAGATAGTAAGATATTGTACTGCCAATGGAACTAATGATCGGGTATACTCCTGATAACATGACAAGTGGAAAATAACAAAACGAGCACAATGGCAGATTTTTTGCAAAGAGGAGAACAATGTAAAATTTATAGTGCAAAAATCCATTCTTAAAAGGTATGGACAGTGAGAGAAAGGAAAAAATATAAAGGATAAAAAAATAAAACAAACAGAAATCATACCTGATTTATCTCATCCTTGTTGTAATTGTAACTGTGCAACAGTTTCGATGCAGTAACCTTGAGATACAGTTAAACTGGATTAATAACAAAATTCTGTGCCCAAAAGTGAAAAAAGAGAATAAGGGGAGAGAAGCCAACTCAAACCAAATCACAACATAAAATTAAGGGAAAGCATTTCATTCAGAGAGATGTCGGGAAAGGTCTAAATTTATAAAATAAATATGCACATTAGTAAAGAGTGTTAAAGCCTTTACCGGCATTAATTAATTGCCATTGGATTCAATGTCGCTATAGGCTTTAGGGACATTTACAAAGAGCGTGAATTGCCGCTAAAAAAACATATTTAGCCATTTGCGAGGTACCATAATCACACAAGATGCGGTAAATTATAAAAGCACATGAAAGAAACAAGTTAAAAAAGCACGAGAAAGTAATGGTGGAACAATATTACATTACCATATTCACATCAAAGCATTTGACTTCACTTCCCAATGAGACATAAACAACATCTTCATTTCCTGCACCATGGATACCATGTTTGAGATTGACGACGACTCTCACAAATTTCAAATTATGCTATCAGTGCCAGCGGAAGATTATCATCCCTCCAACTAACTTATTACAGTGCAGAACTAACAGAGAACTCAAAATCAGTAGTCACTTAATTCTCAGTGACTGTCCTAAAATAGCATATTATTTTGTCAAAAGCAGCAGCATATGTTTTTAGTTGGAATGTTCTTTGTTAGTGTTAAGAGTATTAGAGTTGGAATATTAGAAGTTCTTAAGTTAGAGTGGTACATGCCATTTATTATCTTTTCTCTTTGTTTTAAATGAATATGGTTTATGTATTATGTTTGACACATATAATTAGATGTCTTGCATTCATCAATTATCAAGTCATCAATACAGTTCATTCCTGTTCATATTTCTCACAGGTATCAGAGTTTGTACGATCATACTAGAAACTTAAGTAGAGTCTCTACACCATTGTAGATAGTAGAGACCTAACTAGCTTTTATTTCTTTGCTTTAATAGTTTTACAATCCTTATCTCCTTCCCATGACCGTTCAACAATAACATGTCTATTCTTGGAGACAATTCCAGTGACACTACACCTCATTCGAGGCACCTGTTTTGGCAACATCGTGCCTCTTCCCAGTTATCATTCTGATGGTGATGTGCATATTTCTCGTTACTGTTCCGGTGAAAACACATCTCTTATCCAGTGGCATTTTTGGCGACCATTGTGGTGGGCAGTGTGACACTACCATTGTCACCACTTATATTCCATTAATTTTCTGTGTGATCTTCTGGCAAAATTTATGGCATGTTTCTTTGGCAATTCTCTGGAGACTACTTACTTTATTTTGTTATCAAAATAAGCAAATATGTTTTCTCACCTTGAGTTTGAGGGAGAAAGTTAGTACGTGAAATGCTAGCGTTGGAATACCAGATTTGGAACATTAGAACGGTAAGTTTTTAGTATTGTGTCTCGTTGAAGAATATGATATATTTAGTGTTTGACATCTATAAATAGGTGTCCATTGTATTCATCAAATTATCAAATCATTACAGTTTTTTTTACCATATTCAGGGGCAGATGTAGCCTTTCGTCTACGGGTTCATCTGAACCCTTAACTTTCAACACGGAGAATCAAGAAATTGTTGTCTCCCAAGCTTTATCTCCTCTCCCACTCCCCAAATAATTTGTTCCAACAAGATTTGAAGTACTTCCATTTAAATCTTTAGTATTCAGACTTCTCAACTCCATAGCATGTGTAATCATAAACATTGTCACAGAGCCAAACAAAAGATACATAGTTTTTTATATAACCAAAGTGGCGCACAGTTCAAAACTCAATGGATAATGCATCCACCCTCTCTACTTAAATACCGGGAATTTTTCCTGCAGCAAGATTCAGACCCGTGACCATCTAACCCACACATCACGTGTTTTGCTCTCACCACTAGACATCAATCAACTATACCTCAATTCTAGTTGGGTTGGTTTACGTGAATTTCCTGCATCCATTAGGCTCCATTTAGGTCTTGATTTGTTAATTGCAAGGCTGAGACAAGCTTTAGTCATAACTTACAGAAGAAAAAACAAAGGGACCATGTAACAAATCCGGATATGATGCAATTAACACAAGGACAGAAACACCAGTGGTCTCTCAAGAATGAAACGAAATCCTCATAGACCAAGATGTTTTAGCTCTTAAAAAGTTCCAAAACACCAGCCCCCTGTATTGCTCTGTCCATCATCTTATGCTTCTCATTTGGGAGTACATAGATGCAATAAACCTTAATAAATACACACTAAATATTTTGTTTAATCACACAACACCAGTTAAATAAGAAGAACCAGTGAAGGAAAAAAAAAACACAAACCTGGCTTGAAACATATTGATGAAACTGGGTTGCCATTTCCAACATCCATTGTAAAGATTTTATCTTTGCACCTCAAATCGAACCAGCACACACAGCCATCCTAATATTTCCCAAGAAAATGATCAAATAAATAAATACACAAAAAGCAACAGTCGAAAGTAATGCACTTTCAATAAAAATTCAATCTTTTTAATCACAAAATTCAAGATTCAGCAGTCAAAACTACCCCTCAAGACCTATGCTTCATCTGGGTGTCTAATTAAACAAAAAAAAAGGTTCTTGAAGACGAAAAGTGCGATAGAATATGGAAAAGGGTTCACCTCATCTGCGGTGGCAATAAGACCAGGGCGGTTTTGAGAGGCGATGCAGCAGGTGGTGCTGGCTTTGTGACCTTTGAGCTTTCTTGGTTCCTCCATTGTACTCTGCTCGCTCTTTCAGTTGCTAACTTTGTCTCTACCAAAAAAAAAACCCTTTTTATACCCTCTTGTGAGTTGTGAATGTGTTTTCTTTTTCGGGATCAAACGACGTCGGATTGGTCAGGAAAAATAATTACTGTATTATTTATTAATATGATTTTAAGTAATAAAAATAATATTTTAAGCCATAATCTTAGTGCAAAAATACATCCTATGAACATACTAGTGTGATGCACGCAAGAAACAAGTCTTAATATTGCTAGAAGGAACTGGGAATCAAAATGATTTTGTGACGTTGGAATCACTAAAGAAATCTATTTCGAATGAAATATAACGATCCCATAAAATGAAATTCACTACAATGATTTCGGATTGGATGAGAAAAAATGGACTTGCATAAATCCTAGACATGGAGTGACTTTTTTTTCTGGTCCCCCAAAAATCGGTGTATGGTGCCCCATATCGGAGCCTGCGAAAGTTTCATATTAGGGTGAAGCCACTTTAAGAATCAGTCTTGTCGTTAATAACTTCCTTCAAAGTAAACTGTACTCCCCGCTCTTTGGCCATTCATTTGACATGTCTTCCTCAGACAGTAGTCAATGAATCAGAACTGACCCCAACAAACAAAAGATGAAATCTATGTATATTTTAAACAGTAACAATGATAAATCATGGCCGACTTTTGAATTTTATTAGGAAGTCACCTGTAGCTTAAAGCAAAAGGAATACCAACACCTAGAAGGCTAGAACACAATGCGATTGAATTACTGAAAGAACAACAAAAAGTTGCGACGCATGTGAACAGACGGCGGGTCAAATAGAAAGATTGACAGGCTTTTAGAATCTGAGTTGCCAAATTTCTATAGAATCGCATATCAAAAACAGAGCGAAAAGTAAAAAATTATACAAGACATAACACAAATATACGCGATACATCTGCTTTTAAATTCGATGATGGCGTAATCCAAAAGGTAACTTTGTGAAATCTGTTAGGCCAAAGCGAACAATGTGGACCATGAGCTTGGTTCATAACAAAAGAACAAATTGGAGCTTCAAAGAAAAGTTCAATTTTGCAGTAACTCTGTTTATTTCAATAGCATTTTTATGCCATTCTTGACAAATATTTACATTCAACTGAATCCAAATTAGAACTTCGATAGAATATCTCATTTGGGATTCCAAAACCCACTACGAAAATACAATTTTCTCGTACTTTCTGAAGAAAAAGGAGTTTGCCCTGTTCCTAGTTTAATATACATAACACTGCAACTCGAAGCTCAACAATGTGAGTCAAGAAGCAGCAAAAAAAAGGGATCAAAAGGCTAACTTTACTCTTCTCATACATTTTGTAGAGGGAAAAAAAAGGAGAAAAAATTACAAAGATTTGAAGTTTATGCTTTTACTGTGGAAGCAACAGTATGAGCCCACAATTTGAGATTATGTTTGACGTCAATTTCATTGCTCATGACTGGTACCTTCCAATTCATCAATGGGTTCATTTTCTTTTTCTTTTCAACAACTTCCCATGCTTCAGAAAGATAAGGTCTCGCTCTTAACTGATCAGATTTTTCTACAAAATTCAGTTTTTGCTTATCATCATCACTGTCCCTGTTTTTGCTCAATTTCTGTAAACCTGGGATAATCTCAACCAAACTTGAATTTACATCTTCTTCTGAGAATTCAAATCCAAGATCCATAAACCCTTTTAGCTCTTCATATTCTAGCTCCGATAAACTCTTGCTAAAACCCTTTTCGCTTCTTCTTCTTCTCCTTAATTCCCTTCTTCTACCCTCTACTTTCTTCGATTCTGCCTTTTTACTAAAGGGTTGAAAATGGGTTGCTGGGAGAACTGAATCTGGTGAAAAAGAATCTGAATTGTAGCTCAAATCATCACTCTGTGACTCTATTTTGATTTCTAATTTTGGTGAATCGAATACAGTTTCTGCTAAATTTTCTTGAATTTTGTTATCTGGGGTTTTCTGGTAATTCGATAAAGGGGTTGAATTTGAATGTTTATTGAGAATTTCGAGATTAAACCAACATGAATCGAAGAGGGTAAGAACAGCCTCAAGGTCCATTAATGGAGGCTGAAAGAAACTTGGAAATTATTAAACACAAACTTTTTTTTGGTTTTATGGAGAACTAAATTGTGCGTGGGTATATATATTGATCCTGGTGACTAAAACACCCTTCATTGTTGCTTATATTACAAAAAAGCTTCAACTTTATTTGTTTACACGTTTTGCAGAGTCAGATGGAGTATTATTTTATTTAGAATTAGAAAAATGTCACTGTACTTAAAAATGTCCACAAAAATTGTTTTAGTTGACAAAAGTACCTAAGATCTCCAGGTTTAGTTCCACATTTATCTTCTTTCAAGTTACTGTATGCTCTTCGATTTTAAATTGGGATTTGTTCAGTGTCCACGGACGGATCAATAAAATTTGTAGCCTAAAGTCAGTGGCGGAGTCAGAAATTTCATGAAAGGTGTCCAGAAATTGTACAACAAAAGATTTTTTTTAAAAAGGACAAAATTGTTGCTAGTGAGATTCTCCACGAAGGGTGTCCAGAAATTGCACAACAAAAGATTTTTTTAAAAAGGGACAACCACTAACTCATTCAAGGTGTTTGAAACCAATTAAAAAAGTTTATAACCACTAGGCTACAACAACCTATTGTGTTAAGGATGTCTAAAGTATGTTATTTAATCACTTCGTATATCATTTTACTTGTATATACGATATTTTTTTCCGACGAAGGGTGTCCAACTTGGATGTGCCTACGCCCCTGCCTAAAGCTGACTATCTCTCTAAAAAGCTTTAAATTTATCGAATAAGAGAATTATATATTCTTATTTGATTTTATTTATGATAATGTACGAATCATTATAAACTATCTTGTACATATCTTGGTCATTCTCTATTTTCTATCAGTTTTTGCAAAAATGTGTTTTAACTTTAAATTAAAAATATTAATACTAAATATGAAAATTATCTTTTTTAAAATTAACTAAAAAAAATATCACATATATGGAGTGAGAAGAAGTAATTAATAAGTATCCAATAAAATAATTGACATTTATACTAACTAACTTGATTCCACAGTAAGCATTAAAAAGGCTGAATATATTAACACTTGAATTACAGTTTGTTTCGCTTGAACACATAATAAAGTGTTTCTATTAGACACTTTTGATTCAAATTTGAAACAACTTTTCTTGTGTTCTCAAACGACTATTACAAAATAAGTTAATTACATGAAATATGTCACTTCCTTTAATTATATATATCAACATTAATTAGAACAGACTCAAGATTTTACAATCTATCGAGATCAATAAAAAAAAGATGATATATTTTAAATGATTTACTTACCTACATAATAAATATATGTAAATACTTATAGAAAAAATTTCAAAATTTGAATATGTTCATAAATAAAATCTAATGACAAATTTAAAAGTTTATGGATGTATTCTACCGACTAAAAGGCAAGACAAAGGAATATGGAGGATGATGATGTGGCTTAAAAGGAGAAGCAAATGATTGCTTGCGGTACTGACTGAAATGTCAATCTCAATAAGATGCCCTTACCACAAAGGTTGTGATCACGATGATGCTGAAACATGGCTAAATTGAGGCCTCACTTATTGGAGTGTGGCAAGAGGCAGAGTTACGTGGGGTGTGGTTAGTTTTTTTCGTAAATTTCCTAATAAAATTGATTGATTACTCAATAATAAAAAAATGTGGTGAAAATGCTTTTCACACTAGTTTATGGGTCCAAATCTCACTATCAATAAAAATTTCTCAAAAGAAGCATTTCGTTATATTTTTCTCTTTTGTCCTAAAATTTAAAATCCCTAAAGTCCTAACTATAGCTTCGCCTTTGCATATGCTAAGCACCAAACTCAAACCATCGTGTTAGTGAAATTACACCTTAAATTCAATGATGACTTTTTCATGCTCTTTTACTACTCATAGACAACTAATCATTGAAGGGCATCAATCCAACTACATACACAAAAAAGGTTAAATTTCACTTTCTATTACTCTACACCCTAATGATTCTTTACTTCCAATCAAGAACCAATAATGAAACTTCTTAACATCCTGGTAATTCAGATAATTTTAGATTAATCTTTAGGTAATTGATAATGACTCAGATACAATATGTATCAATAAATATTTTTTTTGCGTAGTGCTTACTTATTTCTAAACAAATGGACGTTCTAAATGCATAACGTCTAAAATGTGCATTATGTACGTTATAATGAGTTTGAGAGCTTCTATTAGTGAAAAATAAGGTGTAAAAGGGGAAAAGGAATAAAAGAAAATAAGGAAAGGGCATAAAAGAAAGGAAATTGGCAAATTTGTGCAAAAAATATTACTACATGTGTTTGTGTTGATGTTGAAATTAGAAACTTCGAATTTTCCTTTTCTTTGCATAAAACAATTTTTAATTTCCCTTTCAGAAATACTACTCGTACATCTCAAGCCATGTGAAGGGTAGTGTAGTAAAATACAACCACCTATTATAAACCAATAATCATGGGAAGTCAAATACCAAAAACCTCACGTGTCAAATAGCAAAACGCACGTGGCTGTTAATTACTGAATAATGTAGTTTAGTCGCGTAACAAATCTAGATTAAAGTTTTAAAAATAGGGTTAGTTGAGGGTGAAAATCATTCAGTCATCTAATTTTATTTTATAAAATATGCACAAAATATATATTTAATACTGACATATAAATTATAATACTCATGCTTATACACAACATATATATTAATATGGTATATCTCGATTATATTGATAAACTAGTTAATCAAACTATATATATTCGTAATTATCCCTTTAAATATTGATTCCGTGTTTTCATACGCGCCCTGGGAATGATATAACATTATAACCTATGGTCCTACCGACCGTTATCTTTTGTAAATATAAATTTATGATTTGACTATAATTAATTAGGTTTTAGTCTATCTATTTCTAGTGTTAACACTGCCTCCTCATGTAGATAAAATAGTTAAAATGAAGTGAAACGTGGCGCTTCAAGCTTTTATTATTGTCTTGTTAAAATAAATGCTTCAACTAATTTGGACGGAAAAATAGTATAAAAAGAAGAGAGAAATCAAAATAAGTCACATAATTAATTATATGATAGTTGACACTCTTCTTCTTAAGAAATTAATATTAGTTTCTTGCCTGTCACTCTTCACAAATGTTTTGGCCGGTTTTGCCATTCTTATTCAGACTTTGTGGTGGAATATTTGGTCTTTGGTATGTGTGGTTCTTAATTAATGTTTATTATTATATAAATATAATAATGTTATTTGTGATAATCATACCACTTCTTGAAACTTTATAATATATGCAATAATAATAATTTGGAGGCAAGAAAAGAAAAGGACGGTAGAGGGAAGAGTATGTCAAATTGTATAGGAATGGGAAAATGGATTGACAACTATATTTAATGTCATTTTGGTATGAAGGAGTTGTTGTTGGCCCAAAATTCACACTTTACCAATTAATTTGGAAAATAACATGCTTAAAAATATACTTATATAAATTTTTGATTGGTTGACTAGAATTGTAACCTTGAGGCTAAAACGGTAAAAGTCATTCATTCAATATTTTCGAAAGAAGGATGCAGTACGTACATTTTGCATCTAGATGAGTCAGATTATTTATTTTTTTTGGAAGAAATCAACACTAAAAGCTGGACATTGAAGATTCGTCTTCTGGTATGTTTTGTGAGTTATTTTCCAACAAATAATTTTCTATTGGACGAAATTATTTTATATTACTTATTAAATTATGTTAGGAGCGTCACCCAATTCCATCTCAATTTAAAATTAGAAGAAAAATATATTTGGAAGATTTATCAAACAAACAGTATATGGAACAAAATAAAGATATTTTTGACTCATTCTGATTTGGCCTTGTAGCCTGCAGATTGATTTCCTGAGGAAAAAATTATACAATATATACGCTATTAAAGATGGACTCATTCTTCTTCATTTCTTGACAGATATCTAACTTCAATTTTATCCACATTACCACTTGCATCGATAGTTCAATGCAAATTTCAAAAACCAACTACCAATATACAAATTATTTTCTTTAGAACAAAGGGAATTGCAACTTCAAGCTCAACAATGTGAGTCAAGAAGCTAAAAAAGGTCTACGTAGACGTAGACCATTGAATATGTTGTCGTTGTTATCGGAGAAAGGAAATAAAATTTCACTAGTATTTCAATTTTAGCTTATGTTCTGTTGTTTAACAGAGGAAGCAACAGTATGAGCCCACCATTTGAGACTATGTTTGATGTCAATTTCATTGCTTGTTTCTGGTACTTTCCAATTCATTAATGGATTCATTTTCTTTTTCTTTTCAACAACTCCCCATGCTTCAGAAAGATAAGGCCTCACTCTTAACTGATCAGATTTCTCAAAAATATTCATTTTTTGTTGATCATCATCACTATCCCTGTTTTTACGCAATTTCTGTAAACCTGGAATAATTTCAACCAAACCTGAATTTACATCTTCTTCTGAGAATTCAAATCCAAGATCCATAAACCCTTTTAGCTCTTCATATTCTAGCTCCGATAAACTCTTGCTAAGACCCTTTTTTGTTCTTCTCCTTAATTCCTTTCTTCTACCCTTTACTTTTTTCGGTACTGCCTTTTTAGTATCCGGTTGAAAATGGGTTGCTGGGAGAACTGAATCCGGCGACAAAGAATCTGAATTATAACTCAAATCTTCGCTTTGTGACTCCATTTGTATTTCTAATTTTGTTGAATCAAATACAATTTCAGGTGAATTTTCTTGAATTTTGTCATCTGGATTTTTCTGTGTTGGATTTAAACGTTTTTTAAGGATTTCGAGATTGAACCAACATGAATCGAAGAGGATAAGAACAGCCTCGAGGTCCATTAATGGAGGCTGATAGAAAATTGGGAGCTATCAAAGCAGGGGATTTTGGTGAGAAGTTGCTTAGAGAGGAGGATTTAGTTACGTGTGAGTATATATATTGATTCTGTTCACCAAATTACCCTTCTTTAGTTGCTTATAATACCAAAATGCTTCAACTTTGATTGTTTACACGTTTTCTAGTGTGTACTATTATTTTATTTCGAATATGTTGTTGTACTTATCAAAAAGGTCGTACCAAAGAGGGTTGATAATGGAGTAGCTGACAAAAGACTATTCTTCTGAGATAGATAAAAATAAAATATTTCATATGATGATGAGATTAGTTATTCCATCGGATAACTAATCAACTATTTTGGTATATTTTATTAAATTGTTATTTCTTATCTTAGCAATCTATAATGTGAGATAAAATAATTATATAAAGGGTGGTTAGTAACTTAAAGTCTTAAACCTTTAAATTATAAATGACCCTAGCTAGATATACGAACATGATTAATTAATGAAATTGCCTCATTTTAAAAAAAGCAAGACAAGAGAATATGTAGAAGTGATGATATGGCCTTGAATTAAGGGAGAGTATATGATTGCGTGTGGTATGAAAATATGACTTGTTGTCAATCTCACGTAGATGCCTTTTTTATTACTCACTCCGTCCAATAATACTTGTTCACTATATTAAAAATAGATGTCCAATAATATTTGTCCATTTTGTGAAATTTATGAATAATTTTACTAGTTCCTAATTTATCCTTATCATTAATTATAGTCATTTCCTTAATACATTTTTCAAGACATTATATTTATTATATTCAAAGGGTGATATAATAAATTATCCTTCTATTTGTAGTTTCTTAAGGGGTGTGTCAAGTCAATAGCGGACAACTATTGTTGAACACACAGAATATCAATGTTATGAGGATGCTAATATGGTATTAATTGGGGTGTGACATGACCAAGGAGATAAAGAGAAGCACCAAACTCATAACCATCATGTTGTGAAATGACACCATAATATTAAATGAAATATTAATGATGGTTTTTTCTTGCCAATTTTACTACTCACTAACATTCATCGAATCATCCCAACTAAAGGTGGGTCAAATTTCAAAATCATATTCTTTACGGAATTCTAATGATCAAGGGAATCAATCATGGAGTACCATTGATTGATTATTCTCATAAGCATTACCTAATTTAGATAAGTTTGGCATGTCTAAGATCTAATCTCTAGGTAATTAATGGATAATGACTTAGATTTAGATACCCATTTTCTCACTATTAGACTAGTACCCTAAAAAATTGTCGAGTCCGACATCAATGTGGGGGATGCCATTTTTTTTTTTTTTATTTTTTATATATGTAGGATAAATTTTTACCATATGAATTAATTGTTGAGATTGAGTTACCCTCAATAGCTATTTGTTGAACCCCATATTAGTGGAAAAGGTTAATTTAATCTCTTTATATTATATATTGAAAGATCATATCTAGATTTTGAGGTACGGTATCCATTTTCATATCATGTTTACCCTTTAAAGATATTTCCTTTTTATTGGTCTTTTGATATTTTTCATCACTATTTAAAAACAGTCAAAAGTGTCAATTTGGATTATTATTTGCTGCTAAAATAGAAAATTAAAGGTTCAAGTAGGGTTGTGTATTGGTTCGACTTATCAA
The DNA here is from genome assembly GCA_029582245.1 of Solanum etuberosum. Lineage (NCBI taxonomy): Eukaryota > Viridiplantae > Streptophyta > Magnoliopsida > Solanales > Solanaceae > Solanum > Solanum etuberosum. The sequence goes on along the minus strand of JAJONR010012446.1, from coordinate 6,045 downwards.
TTTTTTATTTCTAGACATGCTACATTGTTATAGAATCATTAACATATTAATTTTATCTATCATTGATAATTATCAATTTAATCGTCAAGATTTCACACCAAAAAAAAATCATTGGAAATCACTTATACATAAGGTGAAGAATTAAATGAACTAGGCACATGAGTTGACATATATTACATATTACTCAAAAGCAAATATTGACACTTTGTAGAATAACCGAGAGTTTAATACAATTAAAAATGAAAGTTTAAACTAAACCCTAAGTCAAGAACTTTATATACTAAATAGTATAAATATAATTTATTAATTTACTATCAACTTATCGGTAACCCAATATTAAAAAAGTAAAACCGTTATCAAAATCGCTAAATCAATAAGCTATTATCAATAAACAATAAAAAAAATCAATTCAATTTTAAACGATCCTAATTTGAAGCCGATATGAAGGGTAGTATAGTAAAGTGAAACACCTGGCAACTCCAACAATAGTGTACGCGGGATCTTTGAACTTGGTAGAATCGCGTTCCTGGGAATTAAGTCCAAATCTCACGTGCCAAGTTTTATAATATATATATTCTTCACAAAAAAAAACAAAAAAAAAACTTTACAATATAGTTGGCCTTAAAAATGAGTTAAAACGTAATTTTGTGTTCCCACTCACTCAATGGCATACCTACTTCTGGTCATTCAGTATCACTGTATCTTGAGAAAAGATAATTTAAAATAAAATAATCGGGGTTTCATTTTATTTTCAAGTTTTAATTAATTATTATTTCATTTATTTGACTTAATCTTCTTTTCTAATGTCACTGCGTCCCCATGTTCATAAAATAATTAAAAGGAACTGATACGTGGCGCTTGAAGTGCCTTTATTTTTTGCTAAATAAATGTTTTCAACTAACTAGAAGGTATGAACAAATATATATACTCTCTCAGTCCATTTTTAGTTGTTATGATTTCCTTTTTAGAGTCAAATTTTAAGAATTTTTACTAATATTTTACGATGTATTTTTTCACAATATTATTATGCAAAAAGTTGCAATTTATAGTACTTTTCGTATAGTTTTTGAATATCTAAATTTTTTGTTTAAAATATTGAATTAATGTAATGTAATTTAACTTAAAAAATTAATCAAATTAAGTTTCGAAAAATATTAAAAATGGACGGAAGAAGTAGCACAGTAGAGAAATACAAAGAGGGGAAGGGCCAGCAGTGGGAATGAGCACATGAAATTAATTAGTTTATGAAAAAGACTGTTAATGATTTCACAAACAACTACTATTTATTTAATTTCTTTATTTTGCTAGAGGATCTCTTTATTCTTGTCATCCTCTCGATAATGTAATATTTATTATGTTAGGGTATATTTTCCTTATATTTATATAAGTCGTATTTTATAGCAGTGTTTTAAGAGGTGAGACATTTTTATTTTATTTAACATCGAACGTAAGGCGTATGCTCCAACGCATGAGGATTGAGGAGTAAGTTCCATAGAATTTAGAAATGTATTCAAGGATATGAAATTGAAAGTTTTTTCAAGTATAACGACTAAAAAATGGTTTAAGCTAATTTAAAGCACTTTAGACGATGCATGTTTTCCATGCGGCAACAGAAAAGTAATGAATTATATTATTATGTTCCCACACAGTCAAAGCAGTGTTAGTAGTTGGTATTAGCATGGCAAAGTTCAAATTTTCACCAAGAGAGAATTTAAAATTAAAAAAAGTAAGTATATGAAGAAAAAAAAATTAAATTTTTTTTTAATTCTGATCAGCTGAACTTAAATACACTCATGATCTTTATCACATGGGTGGAATACACCCCTAAATTCTCTCCAAGTTTAAAGGTGTTTTTAACACTTTTATTAATTTTTTATTAAGAGTTTCAGGCTCCTATAAGAGTTTGAGATCATTTGTTATATTATGTGGCATATCAAGGATACATTTAAGTTCAGTTTCTCAATTAGAGAATATTTTTAATATTGTCAATAGTTTAAAAATGAAACTAACCATTCACGTCAAGTTCCAAAACTCTCATATTAAAATGAAGTACAGTATGATATATATATATTAAATGCTACAACCAACCACAGTTGGGATAAGGAAGGTAGAAGAAAGAGATGGGTGTTTATTTAATAACAACATGACACGACCACACGAGTATTAAAATTGGTTCTGCCATTATCAGAAGTCATACTTAGTAAAGGATTGTATTATTATTTTTTCGAAGACTTTAGTTATCTTTTTTTAGAAAAAGTTTTCTTCTGAAAGTGATGTGAGATATCAATGCATTTGCGTATCCTTTAGGACTATTCACACGGTGGAAGTAGAGCCCAATTTAATAAAGATGACACATACAATAATACCATGAGTTGTGTGCTTTAAGCCTGTAATATCAATTTTTACAGAGAGACTATAAATTCATTTATTCAAAATTAGCATCGAAATTCTCCTCTACGTGGAAGTATATAATTGTATTAAGATTTACCATCAAAATAGGTAAATATAACTAAATTTATTAGCTCATGAAAGCTTCATCTATCTATTGCGTTATATAACTCAAATTGACTCATGCGGAGGTTGCTCAGATGATCAATACCCCAACCCCTCAACTTTAAAATTATGGGTTCAAGTCATCAAGAGAACAAAAAGGGTGAAAGCTCCTAGAAAAAAAATCTTGTCAAAATAATAAAGCTTTTTTTTTTTATAGTTTTATTAGATACAAAAATAATAAAAAGCAAATAAATCAATTAAAACTTAGTGAAAGTTGTGCATGTTTGATTTATGACCCCATTTCAGTCCAAGTAACTTTGGCCCGCCCATTTATTAACTTAGTGCATTGCCATTCGTTTAAATTCAGCTTAAATGACTTTTGAACGGTTCAATAACTCACTCATTTATTAATCCAATTCATTTTAATCCATTCAAATTCAGTCTGATCTGTTTACTTAACACCTCTAATTTCTAAATATAACAAGAAAGTAAATATATACATAAGCGTTATTTAAGATGTTATTGATCAAGCAATATGATTTTGGAACAAGGCACATATATAGACGCAGAGTGTCACTATATCACACCTGTAACTCTTATCTTTGTCCAACAAGAGCAAAATTAAAGCATTGCTACCATAATAGATAGGTCTCATTTATATTTTCTAAGACCCTACTTTTTATTAAAGAACATAAGAATATGACCCTAGGATGGTAAAATTAGTCAATAAAAAATATAATCAAGTTTGGGAGAATTATTATTCCGTCCAAATTTAATTCATCTAAAAGTTAATTTGATGTACGCTAAGTATGTCATTCAAATTGATTTGTCACTGCAATAGTTACACATATAAGCAATATTAGTACTTATATTCAATTTAATTGAGTGTTAAATGTCTCTCCTTTGTTTATTATATGTAAGTAATCCAGAAAAACCCATTACATATAATTGGACGAAGCCTAAAAATTTATTTTACCTTTTTATTTGTAATTTCTACACTATAGTTGTTGACACCCAATTTTGACCCTCCACGATATGGATTAGTTTTCGAGCTTCTTAATTTTCAAACGATTTAGAATAGTTAGCTTTATAAAATTCAAATACTTTTCAAAGTTATTTTAAGTAACTTTAATCGATTTTATAATTTCCAAATAATAAATATATTTCATATAATTAGGCATAATTAGTACATTTTATGAATAGTAGAAAATCATCTTAAAAAAGATTTTACATTTTAGTCAAATATTTTGTTAATTTAGTTTAGTTCAAAGTACGTTTTTTCTTTTTGATTAGTTTATAAATTTCAAATACTTTCTCAGTATTTTAAAAGTGATTTAGTCATCTTTATAATTTTTCAGATAATAATCGTTCTTTACATAATTACTTATATAATTAATATACCTTATTCATATTTGAAAATCATTTAAAAAAGATTTTACATTTTTAAATTTTATATTAATTTAGTTTAACGTAAATTACAGTTATAATTTTGAATTAGTTAAATCGTTTAGTTTATAATTAAGTTAATTATCTTATTCCGTTAAGTTTAAGGAGCTCGTGAATTAATTTCATTTAAATTCGTCTTGTTTAAGATTTGGCCGAAGTTAACTAATCAACTCAATTCGATCATATTCTTAAAGTATATTGGCTACTATTGAAATAAATTTGGTTGTATTTTTATTATAATTTTAGCCAGTTTTGCCTCCCTCTAAACCCAAACCTTGGGCCTTTTCAATGCAACTCCAACCGACCCAATTCAATTAACCCCCAGCACACCAATTTTTCCAATTCGAACCAACAACAATACGTACAGACATACGTTCCAGCCCACACTCTTTCCTCTCCGACCCGGCCCACTTTGCTTCTCCTAGGAAGACCCAAAACTCTCCAGCGTTCACTTCACAACAATCCAACAACAGCAACAAATGGCTCAAACGGTGATTCGAAGCGGCGTGAATGCGATGTCAACAATTCAACTCGCGAAGGCAGACGGAAAGCAGCAGCAACGAGACGGTGATACAATTGTTTATCAAGGTCGATTTTGTCTTCGAGTAGACGTAAGAGTTTTAGGGTCGGTTATCATAATAGTTGAGTAAGATTTGCTTTCTTTTAGCTCGAGTTTGGGTTACATCTCTTATTTCAAAGATGTGATTTCCTTGCCATCATAGCATGAAGTGAATTGTATAATTATGCATAAGCCTTTTAATACCAATTTCTGTCTGTAATGACTTTTAATTACTTAATTCCTAAATACATGAAGAAGCCGAGTCGTGCTTTTTTTTTTTATCTGTGAATGTCTCCTTTTGTTAAGATTATGATTGGCTTCGTAAGTTTTTTTTTTTTCTTTCATAAATATAGCTTATTGTTTATGGTTTCTTTAAGGAATAATGTGATTGGATTTGATTTGCTCATAATTTGTTAAAGTTTGATCATGTTTGTAATTTTATTTATTTATTTTTCTCTCATCTGGTAAGTTAATGCTCATTTTAGTTAGGCTTTAGAATGTTGTTACAGTCGATTGCCAATATCTTTCTTTCTTTCAATTTGAATTGGTCTGTTAATTCCCTACCTTTTCTCTGGTTGCATACGACATCGTCCGAGTCCATTCTGGACTCTCTCTTTAGCATTTCGGGTTGTTCGGAACCCCAAACCCTTTATCGAGTCGACTTCGACGTGAAAAAGATAAGAGAAGCTTGATGTAGCAAGAGGAAGCAAATATGAAGGTTTCGGAAGCAAAAAATGCAGGGAAAGGGCTGATATACATTACGATATACACTGATATACGCCAAATGTATACAGTGAATATACACAGTAAAAAGGGGGGCTAAACTCATGAATTTCAGAATTGGGCCAAAGCCCAAAATGATTCAGCAGTATCAGCAGCCTGAAAAGGCTAACATGGGCCCAAGTCCATTACTTCTTTATTTATTTGATTGTATTTATTTATTTGATTTGTTTAACTCTAACCTTTTATTTGTTTTGGTTTTATTTAATAAAATTTCCAAAAGAAAGTCATTTCTTCTTTTTATGTCCAAATTAAAATTTTTATGTTTTCACTTATTTTACTTATCAGTTGTTTGTTAATATAAGAGTTATTTTCCTTAAAATCCCTTTAGTTTATTTCCTTTCAAAAAATGAAAAAAAAAAAGAGTTTTGTTTACTTAATTAATTTTCTAAAATTAGTCAAATGTTTTAGTCAAATCGTTGGTCAATCGCACGTTAGCGGACATTTCAAGGGCCTAACACCTTCTCGAAATGTAAATTGAACCCTGAACCCTTTTTGAATTTCAAATGATTTTAATCCGTTTAAATCTTTTGAAAAAATCTTAACTTTTCTTAATTTCTTTCAAAAATTAAGTGGCGACTATCTTTTGAAAAATCGATTTTTCCTTCAAAACTAAGTTAAATTGATTTTTTTGAAAAGAAGTCATTATTCTTTTTTCATAAAACAATGGTGATTATGTTGAATCCAAAAATTATAATTTATCCTCTTCAAATAAAAAAAACAGCTTTTCTTTCTAATTGTTTCGTGACCACTTCCTATAGTTGTGC
>JAJONR010012445.1:0-27810 GCA_029582245.1 Solanum etuberosum | reverse complement strand
GCATATTTCGATTCTTATTCATCTAATAAGGGTATTTAATGACCTTGGTCTGGACGGCTTGGCGGACTACCACCATACCCCTAGATCCTGTGGTTAATTATGTCCACAGAACAAAAGGCAGCAGTTATTAATGCTGTTGCTAACAATGAATGAGTTAATAACTTAGGCATGGCTTTAGCTTTAAATAGAGAAGATGTCGTTTACACCTTGATAGTTACCATTCTTGAACATTTCAATGGAAGATTTACAGGACAATATGAAACTGTCCATACCCTTCTAAATGGTCTTCGATGCAGGACCCTAGGAGAATTCAGATGGTATAAAGATACCTTTTTAAGTCGGGTTATGGAACTACCCGAAAATAGATTAATGCACTGAAAAGCCAAGTTTATAGACGGCCTCCCTCCTTTATTTGCAGAAAGAGTTAGAAAAACTCTTAGAGGACCTTATGGTGAGACCCCTTGCTCGGGTAAAAAATTACCATACAGCTATCAATCTATAACAAGATCTTGCATATTTCGATTCTTATTCATCTAATAAGGGTATTTAATGACCTTGGTCTGGACGGCTTGGCGGACTACCGCCATACCCCTAGATCCTGTGGTTAATGGTTCCTCCAAGTAATTCTTTCCCTATAAAAAAGGTTAGTTACCCAGCAACAATAGGGAGATAGAAAATTGGAAATTACTCCTTTACTTCTTTCCAATCCTTCTTCTTCTTTTTTTCTTCTTTTATTTTAATATTTTATTTTATAACACGTTATTAGTACGAAACTCTAATTTTCTTCAAATATTTCAGAATATGGAAATTCCCAGTCATTAGTTGGATCCAAAATCAATCATGATGATATATGTCTTATAGATAGTGCCACAACACACACTATTTTAAGAGATAAGAAATATTTTTCTTATTTGGTTATGAAAGAAGCTAATGTTAATACAATATCTGATAGTACAAAATTAATAAAAGGCTCCAAAAAAGCTAACTTAGTACTTATCGGAGGAACGAATTTAACAATCAATGAAGCATTATATTGTAGTAAGTCTCAAAGAAACTTATTAAGTTTCAAAGACATTCGTTAAAATAACTATCATATTGAGACTACAAGTGATGAAAAGAATGAATATCTTTATATTACTACAATAATGTCGGGTAAGAAGTTTGTACTTGAAAAGTTACCCGCTCTTTCATCCGGCTTATACTACACAAGTATTAGCATGGTTGAAACACATGCCATAGTAAACAAAATGTTTACTAAATCAAATAATTTTATTATTTGGCATGACCGGTTGGGCCATCCCGGTTCTAATATGATGTGCAAAATAATTGAGAGTTCACATGGACACTCTTTGAAAAATCATAAAATTCTTCAATTCTCTTGTGTTGCATGTTCTCAAGGCAAATTGATTACTAGACCATCAGTAGTCAAAGTGGGAATTGAATCTCCAGCATTTCTGGAACGTATACAGGGTGATATATGTGGGCTCATTCACCCATCATGTGGACCATTTAAATATTATATGGTTTTAATAGATGCATCTACAAGATGGTCACATGTGTGCTTATTATCAACTCGCAATGTGGCGTTTGCAGGATTACTTGCTCAGATAATAAAGTTAAGAGCACAATTTTCAGATTATGCAATTAAGAAAATTCATCTTGATAATGTTGGTGAATTTATATCCCAGGCTTTTAATGATTATTGTATATCAACTGGGATAACAATTGAGCATTCAGTTGCTCATGTTCATACTCAAAATGATCTAGCAAAATCATTGATTAAACGTCTCCAATTAATTGCTAGACCAATGCTTATGAGAACAAAGCTTCCCATTTCATTATGGGGTCATGCTATTTTACATGCAGCAAATCTTATGCGGATCAGACCGACAAACTATCATAAAGTCTCCCATTACAATTGACTTTTGGTCAGGAGCCGAACATTTTCCATCTAAGAATATTTGGATGTGCGGTATATGTCCCAATTGCTCCACCACAATGTACAAAGATGGGTCCCCAAAGAAGGTTGGGGATATATGTTGGGTATGAATCTCCTTCTATTATAAAATATTTGAAACCTATGACTGAAGATTTATTTACGGAAAGATTTGTTGATTGTCATTTCGATGAATCAGTATACCCAGCATTAGGGGGAGAAAATAAGCAGCTGAAAAAAGAAATAGATTGGAATGCATTATCACTATCTCATTTAGATCCTCGTACAAATAAATGTGAACAAGAGGTTCAAAAGATAATCCATTTGTAAAATATTGCAAATCAACTTCCAGATGCATTCACTGACCTATCAAGAGTTACTAAATCTCATATTCCAGCTGTTAATGCTCCAATTCGAGTTGACATCCCGATAGGACAATTAATTAATACAAATGAGTCTAAACCACGCTTAAAACGTGGTAGACCAATCGATTCCAAAGATAAAAATCCTCGAAAAAGAAAAGGAGCTAACGATCAAGATGGTTATAACATGAAAGAACAAGCTCAAGAAGAGCAAGGAGACACAATAATTGATGAAACCTTGAAAGAGGTTAAGGCGCCTGAAAATAATGAAGAAATCTCAATAAACTATGTCTCATCCAGAAAAATATGGAATCGAAATGATATAATTGTCGATAATATTTTTGCTTATAATGTTGCCATAGAAATAATGCAACAAAATGAGGATCTTGAACCAAAATTTGTCGAGGAATGTAGACAGAGAAATGATTGGCCAAAATGAAAAGATGCAATTCAAGTTGAATTAGCTTCGCTTGAAAAACGTGAAGTTTTCGGACCGATAATCCGAACACCTGAAGGTATAAATTCAGTGGGGTACAAATGGGTCTTTGTGCGAAAACGAAATGAGAAAAATGAAGTCGTAAGATATAAAGCACGATTTGTGGCACAAGGATTTCCCCACAGGCCTGGTATTGATTATATGGAGACATATTCTCCTGTGGTGGGTGCAATCACTTTCAGGTATCTTATAAATCTGGCAGTTCACGAAAAACTTGACATGCATCTGATGGACGTCATTACAGCCTATTTATATGGCTCACTAAACAACGACATTTTTATGAAAATTCCTGAAATATATAAAGATTCCCGAAAAAGTTGCTCAATAAAACTTCAAAAATCTCTATACGGATTGAAACAATCAGGACGCATGTGGTATAATCGCCTTAGCGAATATCTATTAAAGGAAGTGTATAAGAATGACCCAATTTGTCCTTGTGTATTTATTAAAAGGTCTGAATCTGAATTTGTCATTATATTTGTATATGTTGATGACTTGAATATCATTGGAACTCACAAAGAGCTTTCAAAGGCAGTAGAATGTTTGAAAAGGGAATTTGAAATGAAAGACCTTGGAATTTTGTCTTGGTCTACAAATTGAACATTTTACAAATGGAGTATTTATTCATCAATCAACATATACTAAGAATATTTTAAAGAGATTTTACATGGATAAAGCACATCCATTAAGTACCCCAATGATTGTGAGATCACTTGATATTAATAAAAATCCATTTCGACCTCATGAAAATGACGAAGAACTTGTTGGTTCTGAAATACCATATCTTAGTGCAATTGGTGCATTGATGTGCCTTACTAATAATTCTCGACCAGATATATCTTTTTCTGTAAATTTATTAGTAAGATTTAGTTCTTCCCCAACACGAAGACACTGGAATGGTATTAAACATATATTTAGATATCTTCAAGGGACCATTGATTTAGGACTATTTTATTCAAAGGAATCTGATTCACAATTAATTGGCTATACAGATGCAAGATATTTGTCTGACCCACATAAAGATCGATCTCAGACAGGTTATTTATTTACATGTGGAGGTACAGCTATATCATGACGTTCAACAAAACAAACTATGGTTGCTACTTCTTCAAATCATGCAGAGATAATAGCCATCCATGAAGCAAGTCGAGAATGTGTGTGGTTAAGATCAATAACCCAACATATCCAGAAAACATGTGGTCTTTCTTTAAAATGAGGTATCCCAACAACATTATTTGAAGACAACGCTGCGTGTATAGCTCAACTAAGAGAAGGATACATCAAAGGAGATAGAACAAAACATATTTCACCAAAATTCTTTCTTACTCATGATCTTCAAAAGAAGGGAGAAATAGATGTTCTACAAGTTCGTTCCAGTGATAATTTAGCAGATATGTTCACCAAGGCATTACCAACTTCAATCTTTGAGAAACTGAGATACAAAATTGGAATGCGTCATCTTCGAGATATTAAATAATGTGTTCATCAAGGAGAGTAAATACGTGTTGCACTCTTTTTCCCTTAACCAAGGTTTTATCCCACTGAATTTTCCTGATAAGGTTTTTAACGAGGCAATACGTATTACAAATAACTATGGACATTTTTTTTGTACATAAATATTCAAGGGGGGGGGGGTGTTGTAAATAATGTATGTTTATGGTTCATATTATAAATAATATAAGGCCCACCTTATTGTTGGAGGCTAACTCCTCCAAGCAATTCTTTCCCTATAAAAGGGTAGTTACCCAGCAACAATAGGGAGATAGAAAATTGGAAATTACTCCTTTACTTCTTTCTACTTCTTCTTCTTTTATTTTAATATTTTATTTTATAACAGGATAAATTAATTTTAGTAGCTAATCCAAAAAGACCATAAAATTTAAACCCTGCAAAACGCAGCTTAAACCCTGCTGCAATTCTCTTGCAACTCAGCAGAGTTGAAAGCGAAAATGGGGGAAAACGATTTGTGGGACGATTCAGCCCTCGTTAATGCGTTCAACGATGCCGTATCCAAGTACAAGGTTCTTCCTTCACTCTATAACCTATGAAAACTCATACTTCCATTGCTCTTAGCAGTAATCTTTCAACATCTTCAAATGCATATCAGCTGTATTTTCAATTTTTGCTTTCAACGCAGTTCTGCTGAACTTAAAATCGCTCCTCTTTCTAGATGTATTAGTAATCTAATCATTCATATTCCTTCTCTACTTGGCGATAATTTTTGGACTTGATTAGTATAATTCAGGTAAAAAATGAAATTCAAATGGAGTGAAATGGGATTAATAGAGGATTTATTTAACCGAACAGTGTTGGAATTGAGTGTAGCTGTTGTTTAATATTACATATGCAATTGTGATACTTTCTGGCTTCAATTTAAGATATTCAGGAAGAAAATTAAGAAACCCCATTTTTTGTTTTTCCTTGTTAGTATGGACTACCAGCACGAAATTCATTAGGCTAGAGTGTTGATCGCATTGTATGTGGTCAAAAAGGAACATGGTGACATTTGGTCTTGATTATAGTTGTTTTCAGGTCATCTTGTAGGCACTCGACTATTCAACCAAGTACCTCATAACTCCGAGTCTCTGACTAGCACAGGTGTTGGGTAACTCCCAATCAAGGCTTAGGTAGAATAGCAACGTAGTTAATCTCTTTTAGGTTGAATTTTTTTCACTTGACAACTTTTGCTATTGGCCTTTAGTCTCGAGTAAGGCTCTGGGCAGTTGGATATTGTGAAGAGATTGGAAGCATTAAGTTGGACACGAGAAAATGATATTTACATGAGGACCCATCTTTTCTACTTCAATTGTGCCTTTCATTTATTTGACTTTGGGTTCTAGTATGTCAAGGGGATGATTTATGGTGTTTTTTGCTGCCATTGTATCTGAGATGACGGGGTAGAAAAGAACAGAAGCGATGTGGATTCCGTTATATTGTGTTGTAGGAGGAGCACTGGAGAATTGTGTGGTGCTGGAATAAGGGAAAGGAGGGCTAAAGAGAGAAAAAGTTGCTGCTTTCTGTTACGAAAGGGAAGAAAGCATTTCCTACAATGTATGTACCAGAGAGCAATACTTAGTGATAAAGTTCTTTTAAAGTAATTTTTAGGTAAACTTTCAAGGATGTAGTTCATTTTATTTACTATGTCCTGCATTTGAGGATGTTATGAGAGATGCTTTTGTCTTTATCTGAGAGCAAGTAGAACTTTCCTGGGTGCATCTTCCATTATGCAGGCTATTTTCGCATGTGAAGTTGGGTCTACTAATTTCTTTTCTGTCATTCTTACTTAAAATCTTGTTGAACTTCAATATAAGTTTGTTTTTATCTCTGGGATGCTGGATGCCACAGTTGAATGAAGTATCTTGGCTCTCCTTTCTCCCCCTTTGCTGTTCCTTCTTCTTCACGATCATCATCCTCGACATCATTTTGATTCCACTACTTCTCTGCATTGGCCATGATCTTTTGACTCCTCCTAACTTCCCTAGCTTCCATACAGCCTGATTTTCTCTCAGACCCTCCAAATCAGTCTTCATCCCGACCCCTTTCCATAAAGAGAGCCAAATTTAAGTCACAGCTGCTTTTGCACAGAGCCTAGAATCAAACACAATACTTGTTTACTGATTGTTATCATTTCTTACTCCTTTTCCCTTTCTAAGAAAATTTTATATGTTTCTCTTGATGTTCTTCTTTCCATTTTCCAGATTATGCATAGTAAAGGAGCTAAAGTTAGCAGCAAAGAGGAGAATGTGACAGCTCCTGACGACGGAAGCAATGAGCTTAAAAGGTCCATTTATGACTCAATTAGAGTGATATTTCTTTTTATTTCTTCTTTCGAGCTATTTTAATGATTAAAAATTATTATAAAGGAAATGCTACCAGCTAAGAAGACTCGGACATTTCTAGCTCTTAATGAATTCAATTTATGACTCAAAATGAGTGATATTAAATGGAAAAGTTTGTTATTTTCTAACTCTTAATGAATTCAATTTATGACTCTAAATGAGTGATATTAAATGAGCTTGAAATGCCTATTCATGATTTGAATCAACTGATATTTCTTTTTATCTCTTCTTTGAGCTTTTTAGTGTTAAAAAAATAATACGTAGGAAATGCTACTACTTGAAAAGTTTTGCACATATCTAGAGAATTGGAAAAGTTTGGTGTTCTCTAACTCTTTTTATTACGTAATTCTCATAAATTGATGCATCTTTAGATGTCTGCTAGTAGTTGATTTGTTCTGCTAGGATTTCAACTTAGAGCTATGTTAAGTACTTTTACTTTGCCTTTCTAGTAGGGATTTTGATGATTTATCGTTGCAATACGTTGTTTATATGCCAAAACTTCCCCTGTCCATTGCTTTATTATTAAACTTTATTGTCCTCCCTGTATCCACTTTGTTTTCTTTTTATTTGCTTCACATGTGCCAGCCTGGGTAGTAAATATGCAGAGGTACTCCCTCTGTCCCAATTTATGTGAAGGAGTTTGGAGTACTTGGGTCAAAACACTTGATTGTGACTATGAATAAACTATACATATTTGAAAACTATCCCCCACTTGTGGGATATCACTGGGTAGAATGTTGTATTTGAAAACTTTACGACATACTACAAGTCAATGGTCAAACATCTAATGATTCAAAATATTTTTAAATTTTCTTAAGAATAGTAAAAAAAAAAAGCTGTTTTACTCCCCAAACCGTAATACCTTTACATAAAATGGGACTGAGGGAGTACTTCTCGTGATAAACTTTTTCAAGTTACATCAGGAAAAAACAATTAACTGTCTGGAGACTGACATTCTTCTTTATTCCTCTTTGTTTTGTTTTCACCTGTGTGGATGAAGCAAAGAGGAGGGAGATGATAACAGCAAAGCTGCACCAGATACCACTACAGAAATGGGGGATGCAAGCAGCCTTCCACCAGGAAAAGAAAATTCCTCTTTTGAGGCAGTTCCTCCTGAAAACCATACTGGTCAACTGAATGAGCAAAACACCCAGGATAAGGCCATAGAGAACAGCAGTTCACAGAGTTTAGAAGATTACAACCAGTTACTCTACAAATATTATGAACTTGAGGATCAAAGGCAAAAAATTTTGCAGCAACTTAACCAGTTTGGCATTTGGGGTGATCAAAATTCTGGTTCTGTTTCTCAAGAACATCAAGCTTATGCATCACATAATTTAAATCCAACAGAATCTTCTTTCTACTGCCCATATGGATGTCAAAGTTGGGTGTCTCCATGCACTGCATCACCTTGTTGTTTGGGTGTAAATCAGGATGACAAACCATGCGATGCTTCTTTACGATATGTTCAAGAAAAGAAATCATCTCCTCAAAACCCTAATTTGGTTGATACAGCAATGGAAGCTGCAGAAAAAGCACTCTCCTCTTTAAAGCAAGCTTCTAACACAGCTTCACTGAATTCATGTGCAAAGGAAGGTGAGCAGCTCTCTTGATGCTTGAGTGCATGACTGCTTCTTTTTATGTCTAGGGTGTGATGTGGTAGTAACTGGAAGATCCTTCAATTTTCTATTACATAATGAGGTGAAATGAATACAGACAAGGAGAAGACAGAGGTGGAGAAGAGGGGAGTGGGGGGAGCAAGTTTTGACTTGATTGATTATGGATTACATGTGTGTTTGGTACAAAGGATTTTCCAATTTCCCATGTTTGGTTGGTCAAATATTTTGGAAAACGTTCTCTAGAAAAACAAGCTCCTTAAAATCAGGAAAATTACTTGCCTAATAAAGTAGGGAAAACAAGTTTCAATAGTGACATTCCACATTGATTGTGTCCTCCCACCTTCCAACACATCTCATCTTTACCCCACAGCCCTTCCTCCCCACCCTCACCTACCATAGTATTTGTCTAAATTATATACAATTGCTTTTAGGATAATATTTGCTTACCTACCGAACACGAAAAAATAAGTAGGAAACCCACTTATTTTCCTAGGGAACATTTTTCAAGAAAATATTTTCATGGAAAACACTTCCCTTCATACCGAAAACACCCTACAAATGAAGATATTTGCTTTAGGAAATGTGCAATGAAAATTTTTCTTTCAGTAGAAGTCAACATCTCAGTATCTCTGGGTAGCAGGGCAATCGAGCAATCTAAGTCCATTGATTCTAGGTCCTGCTACACTGAATGCATGTTGATGACTTACTGCTAGGAGCACTAGCATCATATAATACAATGAGGATCTCAAATGTGCTACAGAAATTCAGAGAACAACAAAAAGATCCAATATGATGTGAGAAAGAACTTTAATCTTTCAAATGTCCTTATATTCTTTTAAGTACTTTGTTTTTACTCTTTCTCATTTCAGGAAAACAAATAGAGATGATGAACCCTGTTGCTGCAGAGAAAACTGGCGGCTTGGAGACGGATTTAGCGGAAGTGCTGAATGCATGGTACTCTGCCGGCTTTTACACTGGAAAGTAAGTTTTTGTGAAGTTCGATTCTTCAATGGATGATCTGATATTCTCCAGTGTACCTTTCTGTGGAAACTGTTGCTTAACACCAAACTCTTGCAAATGTGGTAAATTTGAAAAAAATTGAAAGCAAGCTGTTTCAGAATCAGACCATGCAAATATTTGCTCGTAAACATAATTTTCTGGTTGAAGTCAAAAAAGGATCCATATCACCTCTTCAGTTTAGTGACTTTACTCTATAAAGGTTAGCTGCATGAAGTTCTCTTGCTGTCCCGTAGAGAAAAAAAATGGCTGGTGATATCTTCTCATCAGCTGCTTAAGATTTAGTGGGTAGAGTTATCTGATACTACCTTAGTTGGTAGGAGGTAGCAGGTACCTGTGAAATAGTCAAGGTGCGCCCAAGCTCGTCCGAACAACATCGTTGTCAAAAGAAAGATAAAGTCTTCAATGATGGAACCTTTAAAGGCACTAGTGTAAGAATTCCAGGTGTAGGTCAAAGGTAGACGACAGTTGAGACTTAAGAGTATGGTTCTAAAGTCTTGCAATACTAATATCTTTTCTGTTGTGAGTATTTGAAGTGCTCTCATAGCAGGATTTGGGCTAATATTCATTAGAAGATAACCTATCTTAGGGTGTGTTTGGTACAGAGGTTTTCCAATTTTTCCTCGTTCGGTTGGTCAAACATTTTGGAAAATATTTTCTTTAGGAAAGTAAGTTCCTTAAAAATAAGGAAAACGACTTCCCTAATGGAAGTAGGGTAATCAAGTTTCACAAATGGTATTCCACATTGATTGTGTCCTTCCCACCCTCCAACACAACTCATCTTCCCCGCTATTCCCATAACCCCAACCGCACACCCCTACCTGCACCCTAATCTCTCATTGTATTTGTTTAGATTATATACAACTGTTTTTACTTTTTAGGGTAATAATTTTTGCTTACATATCAAACACAAGAAAATAAGTAAGATGCCCACTTATTTTTCTAGAAAAAGTTTTCCATGAGTGTTCCCGTATTAGTTAGATTTGTAGCTCAACCCCTGAAATTTTGGATGTGATGCAGATATCTTTCAGAGCAATCCAAGAAGAGAGATGGTTAGCGTCGTACTGATTCAGTTGGAACTCAAATGTGTTGTTGTCAATGTGACAGAAAAAAATCATGTATTAATGTTCGTGCACTAGAATTCAAAGCTGTGATGTAAAACTAGATGTTGTACAGCATTTCTGGTAGGTTGATTTTTCGAAATATTGACAAAACAGTTTTTTTTGGGGGGGTTGATTTCAAGTGTTTATGAGCTTCAGTTTTTTTCTCTCACCCTCATCTCTTTCCGTAGGCGTTTGCACATGAATTTGATGATATGTGAAAAATGAGAGTAGTATTTGAAGTGAATTGAATAGTGTATTAGAAAATTAAAGTTGTGATTGAAACGTGCATTTTACTTTAGATTTGTTGAAGTTTTGTGAGGAAAAAGAAATTATTTACTTGAAAATGTGGTTCAACAAGTTTTTCAAATTTTAAAAACTCAGCTTGAAGTTGGAATGAAAAATTGACGTATTATATTAGACAATTTTTTTTATTTTTTTTTAAAAAAGCAAATTTTTGGGTTGATCTCAAATGTCCTTTTTTTAGGTTGCAAATTTTGTTCCTATTTTGATGAATTGTGTATCTATGGAATTACCTTTCAGACAAAAATAGATAAAGGTCTAATATTTAAGCCATATAGTAATCAGTCTTACATACGAAAATATTAGACCGTTTGTAATAACTTACAAAATTAAGTTTGTGATTTAACATTTTCTTATTAGAGTTTTGCTCAAAAGAAATCTTTAGATCATGATTTAAAAGGTCTATAAGTTACTAGATAAATAAAAAGAAACTTACTTATTAAATCGATATACCAAAATGGAATAACTGATCAAAATTTCTGAAAAAATTGTTTATCCATTATATCCCATCACATGAGACAATGTACTATTTAGTTAAATGATTTTAGAACTGCATGATTTTCACAAAAAGATATACTAGTATCGAAAAATCTATCTATAAAAAAATAATATTTGATTGCACGATTTATTTTTTAAATAGGATGGTCTTTAGTTTTTGCTTTTAAAACTGAACTTATGCCTAGCAAAGTATAAGAATTTTAAGGACGCAGGACATAACTTATGAATATTATAATGTGGTATATAAATGTATGCCGGCTAAATGGTTTAACGAGTAACACCTTGTTTGGATAGTTGTTATCCATTGTATTGTTAGTTTAAATATAATGTTTGTTTTAACTGTTACTTAAATTTTACTGTATCGTATCATTTAAATCCATCATTAGTAACGACGAAAAGACTCATTTTATGTAGCGAACGATTTGGTGTGATCCTATCGTTACCTTAGTATTTTCTTCTCATTTTATTTTTATTTATTATTTAATAATCATATTTCATCATCTATTCTACTTTTTCATAATAGCTCTACCCCGTATCCTACTTTTCTTGTAGGTTTATCACTTAAAATTATGAATGTGTGACATTATGTAACAACGGAGAACAATACAATCTATCCAAACATCATGTTCATTAAAATAATACAATATGATGCAATACAACACTATACAATATAATACAATATAATATATTATGAAACAGTACGTAACCATCCTCCCAACAAAATTTAATACAAGGGGCAAAGGTGCAAATGACCCAAATAAATTGGGTCATTTTTTCCATGAGTTGGGCCAATTTCTAATAACCCACATTTATTTAAGCCCAAATATAAATACAGGTTTATGTTTCTCTGCCTTTAACCCTTCTCCTTGGTTGCTCTGTTCCTGCTGTTTGCTGTTTGCTGTTTGAGGTCTCAACACTCGCTTAATCTCAGCTAAATATAATTCAAAGCTGAAAAGGGAACGAGAAAACATCTAATTCAGGTATTTTCCTCCACTTAATCGTTGTTTTAAATGCTTATATGAACTGGTTCTGTGTAGAAAAGTAATGGGAGTTCTCTTATTTCGCCTGTTGTTATTTTCCCAGTTGGTTCTTCAACATGAGGTCTTTTTAACCCTATATTTTTACTTCTTTCATCTTGACATGAACTGGGTCTCCGTAAAATTTGAGTCTTGGTGGAGTTTTAGTATGTTGCTTGTTGTAAATTCCCTTAGTTTCTTAATTGGCTCCTGAACATGAGGTTGTGTGATTTTTCTGGGAAGTAATTGTTTTGTTTTTCAATCATCACTGTGGATAGTTTAGCGAAAATGGAGGAAGAATTTAATGTTGGAAGGAGCAGAGGCTCTTCAAAGAGGACTTTGCAAATTACACCCCTTGATGAGGAAGATCAAGAAGAGGTTCAAATTGATGACAGTGGAGATGTTGATTCATATGATGATGATGATGACGAGGAGGAGGACGATGAAGACAAGGAACCTGTGGGGTTAGGGGTTCTTGAAAAGCCTGAGAATTCATGGTCACTGCTACGTGAGTTATTTCCAAGCAAAGCTGGGGGTACTCCTGTATGTTTAGAAAAGTTCTCTCGTTGATTCGTTTGCGCTATTTTCCATATTCATTAGGGTGAAAGACGCTTCCAAGGTTGATTGAGTTTTAAATTTTGTTTCTGTGAATGTAGGCTTGGTTGGATCCAATTAACTTGCCAACAGGAAAATCCTGTCTTTGCGATATCTGTGGCGAGCCTTTGCAGTTCATGCTTCAGGTATATCTCTATGTTCTTGTGGAAGTTACAATTTTAGCTGCAGGCTGTATCTAACAACAGCATACGCAGTGTAGTCTCACAAAGTGGAGTCTGGGGATCCTTTAGCCTACAAATTGGAAAACATTGTCTGATACAAGATGGAGCTAGAAGCGAAGTCAAAGTAATTCTTTTTAAGTTTAGGGAATAGTATTGATAATTCTGGGAACATATATCATTAATTCATGTCATTACTTACTTAAACACTGAAGTAGCTACCCAAATAAAAACAGTTAACTTTTACTGAAGCTAAAAGTCTCCATCAAATTTACAGAAGACAGCGTTTCCAATCTAACTTGACGTTGTACAGCGTAAAGTCTAAGTCGAACTGTACAATATACAACATAAGAGGAGATGTGGTTCTTTTTTCTTATTATCCTTTTGGAGTTGGTCAAATGATACTTTAGTTCTTCCGATAGGTTTAGGATTTTAATTGTTAACGACTTCTGAATACATTTCTCCTATCTAAGTTTAAGTCTATCTATGTTTCTCCCATTGCCTTAAAATATCTGATGTTTCTTTCAACCAGACAGTCTACCAAATGGCCTGAGCTAATAGTGCAAAAAATTAGGGCCTGTGGATACTAGTACAACGCCTCCTCTTTTGAGAATTCTTGTAGAAGCCCCAACCCCCTATCTGTTCCAGCATTGCAGCAGGTTCGTAATGGAGATATGCATGATTCAATGCCTGAAATTTCGTAATACATGCTCCATAATTGACTTGTGACCCTGCAATGCAAGAAGAAGGGGCTATCTTCTCGATTGCTCCACACAATGGACACCTTCTGCAAAGCTGAAATCCCCCTGTTTGAAGGTTTATTTGAGTGAGACAAGCTTCCCTAATCACAATCCAAGAAAAGCAAGAGACCTTCAAAGGAGCTCTATTGAACCAAATCTTCCAAGCCCATATATCCCTGTTGTTACTTGTTAGATTCCATCATAGTGTAGCAACTTTTGACTAAATAAAGTCCTTTGGAGTGTCTCTTCCAACTGATGGAGTTAACTTTGTTGTGATCCAAAACTACACTGTTTAGCATCTGAAGCAAAAAGCCTAAGCTTTCTACTTCCCAATCATTCAAACTCCTTCCCAGAAAGAGATTCCAACCTTGTGCTAAATTAAATTTTGTAATTTTCTTTCCATTGTGTTGTGGGGGATAAACTGTATATGTCCAAGAATTGGTCTTTAAGCAGATGTGGCCCTACCATGTATTTTCCCAAAATCTGATTCTCTTTCCATTACCGGGAAGAGAAAACAATATTTGTCTCAAATTTACTCCGATATCCTCGAATGTTGTTTCCATAATCCTGTTCAATGAGGTGCTTAAGAGATTTTGGTGCACTGTGGGTTCTCTAAAGTGAACTTCTCCAACCAAGGTTCTCTTCCAAAGTGCATTTTCCTTAATATTGAATCTCCAAAGCCATTTCATCAAGAGGCATTTGTTATGACTCTTAGGTTTTTGATTCTCAGTCACCCATTCCTTTTGTCTCTGGTCACTGTTTTCCAATAATCCAATTTACAAGGAATGCTCAAGTTGTTTGTTTATTGTCTTGCCAAAGAAAGTCATCTCCTTAAGTTGTCCAGGCGCTTCACCTTGATTAGTTCACTTGCTGCCTATTTTTCAATAATGTATTAGTTATTTCTGCATCATATGGGCTCTACATCTACTTGTGTGTAAGGTTCCTTTTCTACCATTTGTCCTCTTTTTTGTTTTTCACGGTGTGGCAAAAGAAGTGTGGAAAGAGGAAACTGAATTGATGTTTTTTACTTATTGTTAAGGTTTACGCACCACTCACGGAGAAGGATTCGACTTTTCACCGCACCTTATTTCTCTTCATGTGTACATCAATGACCTGTCTCCTTAAAGATCAACATGAGCAGTGGAAAAGGAACCAAGACAAGCAATCCAGGAGGTACTTCTTCACAATTGAATTTCGTTGTGTGACTATAAACTACCATGCTTATGTATCCTTTCATCTAACTCTGATTACTGAATGTGTTTTTCAAGTGTCAAGGTCTTCTGTTGCCAATTGCCCCGTGATAACTCTTTTTACTCCAGTGAACCCCCAAGAAACAATGGGAAAGATAAACCTTCTAGTCCTGGAGGTAATTCCTTGGAAGGATCTACTTTTTTCATTGGTCAATGACTCAAGTTGACAATTGATTTGATTAAGTATTTGCGATTATCTATCGAAGTCGTTGGCCTTTCCTTTTCTTTTAACTCCATATACACATAAATGTCCTGTATTTTTTGTAATACATCTTGTCTTTCATTTCTCAGTTGTTCTCTGTGGCTGGTGTGGTACGTGGAAAGGAGATAAAGTCTGTGGTGGTTGCCGAAGAGTACACTACTGCTCGGAGAAACACCAGGTCAGCAACGTGTACCATGCTTCGTTTGCTCCTTTCTGTTAGGACGGAATTTTCCTAACTGAATCCAATTTGCAGACTGTTCATTGGAAATCAGGTCATAAACAACGCTGCTTACCCTCAAGCATTTCTCAGGATGCATCTGAACCTAGTAATAATAAGACTCTTAGGGAGGTGCAAGAAGGTAAGGGTAATCGATGCTTTGTTCTAAAATCTTACTTAAATGATATGATACTAGAAAAACGGTAAGAATGTTATATATTTAGAATGTCAGTGCATGAGAAGTTCATGGAGATTTTAATCCTCGAACAGTTGCAAGCAAGAGTCTCTGGCCAGAATATGAGATTGCAATTACTGATGAATGTGAGGATAAAGTTTCTGATGATAATGGTCAAGTGAACTCATTGATTTCTTCAAGCCGAGTGGATGAATCGATTGAGGCACTTATAGACAGCTTCGAGGTATGCAGAGCTATTCTAGTGGTTGATGGATATATCGACTATAACTTTCAACTTCACATAATTGTTTCTACAACAGGGGGGAGATGACAAGAAGAGTTGGGCATCTTTCCAGGAGAGGATATCTCGTACCCCTGAGCAAGTATTAAGGTGATTGAAGTACTTGCGGCTTTTTTCTACTATATTTATTTTGAAAAAACACTATGCGTGCATAGATAAATGACAGCAGCCGCCTTCTTTGCTATTCCCAAAGAATTATGATCACATGACTTGTCACTGAGATTCGATCGTTATCTTGGAAAATAGGTATTACAGAGATGCTAGAGCAAAACCATTATGGCCAACTTCAAGTGGCCAGCCATCAAAGGCTGACATCCCTAAGTGCACCTATTGTGGCGGCCGTAGGGCTTTCGAATTTCAGGTATAATGAAGCTTTTGCTTTGCTTACAAGTCTAACTAGTGGTGATTCTCAAACTACTAAAAGCAGTTGTATGTCTCTGGCTGTCTTGTAGAAATTGTAGCTTAATTTGTTGGTTGCCTGAAAAGTATTTTCAATTCATGCTCTTTTTTTCTGCCGCTTCCAGGTTTTACCACAAATACTCTATTATTTTGGTGTGGAAAATGATGTGCATTCTCTTGATTGGGCTACTATTGCTGTGTACACCTGTGAATCCTCGTGTGATGGACATGTAGCTTACAAGGAGGAGTTTGCTTGGGTTCAAATTGCATCTCAATCAAGCACAACCCAGAGATGAGACATGTAAAGCATGGTTTGAAACAAGATTGATAATGGACCCGTATTCTACCCTTCACTTAAATACCAGACTTCTGGTTTGCCGTGAGATTCAACTCATGATGTGCACTTAACCTGCACATCATGCCTCGCGCTAAAATTTTGTTTTCCTATATGTTAATTTTTCTCAGATCATTTTTAAATTTCCTGGTTAATTTGCAAACATTTCGCATTACAACGTCAGTAGCGAATATCTTCTTGTAATAGTATGTTTTTCTCATCAATCAAGGTGTTCAGCTTGATATTGGGATCTTATGATTTCAAAAGTTCGACAAGATTTGATGAATCTGTAATAGGCAATTAGCCATAATACAGTAGCTAATATTCAATTATGCTATAATTTCAATCTCCAAGACTTCCAACACATGGTGTTTTGCAAGATGGAGTGTTGATTTAACTTCTTACGAATACAGGATGAAAATGGGCTATTTTAGCATTAAAAGGTCCATTATACTATGGATGTCATAAGCAAGAGTTTTGTATGACATGATACATGTTCTACATATATAATTTTGTTACAAGATGTATATCATTTTTCTCTTAGATGTGAACCTTTTTTTACACCTTAACTCCTGCTGCTGCTTCTTTGATTTGGTCGATGGTAAAAATGCCAAAACAGTCGTCATCCTTCACAGCATTTATCACTGCATAAGCAACGTCGTCCACGCTAACAGGAGGGGCTAGAACTAAATCAGATGCTGGCAACGAGTTCAATGGTTTAGTGAAGCTCTCTGTTGCACGTAATAACTTTTCAAGAGGTTCTCCAATCAAATCTAGAGGGATCTCGAAGCCGTCAACCTTCCTCTTCCCGTATATAAAGGCAGGTCTAAGAACAACACCTGTTACATTTCAGTGAGAAATATAAGTATGCAAGTAACAAAAGAATTGTAGCTGTGCTAGTTCAGGGTAAGCAACAAGCTGAACACTTTCCCTTTTTATTGACAAACTTGTTGCAGACATGGTGCTGTTGTACATAATAATTTCAGAGAATAATAGCTGACTGCCACGATGCCAACAATGAGAAGTAAACGTCTAATGGAATACCTGAGCTAGGGAATTTGGAAAGAACTTCTGATTCTGCTTTTCTTTTCCCTGTGAAGTAACCTGATTGAAGGAGGAATGATGGTAGATTGTAATCATGCACAGAAATCAATATGAACTTAGGGATCCCTGCAAATAACAAAAGATATAATGTAACACTTGGCATGAGTAGTTATAGAGAAGCAAAGGAACAATGATAACATGGTGTGCAAAATGACTAGTTTAAACCTGCCATAAGGGTTGTTCTTAGACACATCAAAGCAGTACCATACTGTTAATTGCAAACCGATCTTGCAAAATATGCACTCAATAGGTTATAGGTGTAAGATGAAGTGGCAAAACCTTGAGTTGGAGAGATAACAATAAGCATTGCACTTGTCTCAAGTAAATAAAATTGTTTTCCTATAAGGACCCTAAACTACACCCAGTATCAGAGTAATCAACCCCGGGTTGCTTCTCAAAAGGAAGGATTAATCGAAGAAAAATAGCTTTTGAGGTCATATTTTCCCCAAGAAAAAGAATTCGTCAGGAAGAGCACCAGAGTAGGTGAATCAATTACGAAAAACTTCTAATACCAATCTAAGTGTAGCAAAGAAACACAAAACCCAACAATACAAAACTTACCAACTGATCCTTTTCTCTGTAATAGCGGCAAACACAAAAATACAGAATTGACATCACACAAAAATCCTACTTTTCTTTTTATTAGATTGCCGCATTTGTTGTGAGGTAATATAAAATTATACAAGATTTGAAATGTTTTCATTTTTCAGAAAATGCAAAAAGTACACAACGGATAAAATGAGAGGTCTCTTTGGTTTGATCTGTTTTTTGTCTCCCTCCAAATGCGGCCTTCATAGGCGTGAAACATAATCATTGAAGGTATTAAAAGAGGAAAAAGTAGACCTAAAATAAGATGAAAAAAGTTGTCTCGAAAGACATCTATGCAGGCTTAGTGACAAGAACAAGATGGAAGCAAAACATCCATGTATATGACTATACGGCCTAGTTGGGATTAATACTTCGTTGTGTTGGTAAGTTTACATAAGATCCAACTTTTTCTGGGAATCTTTTTAATTTTTGTATGCATTTGTACGTCAGTACAAAATGTAGAGAACCTCTGTTTTAGGCAACCCCAAATTAGTGAATACTGGAATGAAACAGGTCTAAGTGAAGCAAAATTGATCATGAAGTTCTATATAGCCAATCCCAACTAGTTTGAGATTAAGGCGTAGTAATAGTTGTTTGATAAGTAAGGTAAATATTATCAATAAACAGACCAGCACCAAGCCAATGCAAAATATTTATAATAGCAGTTACTTATGCATATCCTACAATTTACACCAAAAAGCGAGTAATCAAGCATTTTATTTCAATCTGTGGATGGACTCAGCTTTTCCTCCAGCTGGTAAATGTCAATAAATTAGAAGCAACAAGAGCAGAATTTAAAAAACGAGATTCTGCTCTTTAATGCTTAAAAAACGAGAAATATTTTTTTATGCGTCAATTTTCTTAGCAAAATATATCTTTAGCTCTGAGCTAAAGTAAATAATGGAGTCAACCATGCCTCATGCTTCATCACAGGGAAGCATGACTTATCTGATCCATTATATATATTGCAAGTTAAAGTAAAAATAAGATAGAGAAGATAGGCCCTGGAAAAATTAACCACAAAAAGTTTATTCACTTGACATTGGAAAAACAAATCTTATCGTTATTCTTTTAAAGGTCACTTCAGCTTTACAGATTTCTTCAAATAAATAAAATGAAAGCTACTGACCATATTCTTTAGCAGCATTGACAGCCACAACATTAGCTTCACCATTGATCCTTATCATTTGTTCGTCAGAACCGAAACCTCCTAAAGTTGAAACAACTGCAGTAGCCCCAATAAGTACTTCATCCCAGTTTGCATAGAAAACATCTCCTGCATGATATGATGATCATATGAGTAATCTGGATTGGGTGGAAAACTATCAGAAAAAGACTAGCCAAAAGTCAAAACTACACCAACACAGATAACATCTGTTACTTTTAACGGGGATTTCCTTCTTTTTTTCTGATAGAGGTAGTTTTAACTGGAATCCTCTTTCAAGTTCGCATATGACCAATTGACCATAACAACCAGACCAGACAAAACAGTCCAGTACTTCCAGGCTCTTTACACTTCTTTGCTCTTGTTTGGTCCGGGATTCATATTGTTTGAAGGAACTATAGAACTTTGTCCTTTTGTAAATCTTCACCTATGGACTATGGCAAAGATTGAATATCCAGTTTTTGACAACGTGTTTTGACTTCTAGGCTTCAATCATAGCATGAATAATAGATATTTTTGCTTGACTATGAGGAGCTTCAGTAGATTACTCTTTCCATTATTTAGTGTGGCGAGAGAGTCTTCAAGTATCTTTAGTAGATACTTATTTCAGCAAGCACATTTACCCCACACACACACCAACCAAAAAATATAGGGGGGATTCATTCATCAATAACATTATTATCCATTCTCAATGAACTACAATGGCTTTCATCAGAAAGAGGGCCTGAAAACCAACTTCTACATTGATTTCATCCATGTAAATTTTTTACTTGAATTCATTGTCAACCTACTCAAGTGTATGATGAAGAAATGAACCTGCCTGTTATCCAAGTGACTTGATCTACCCATGAGTCTGAGTTAGAGGGACGCCCTGACCTGTGTAGGAAATACTAAAAAATTGAGAACCCATAATACGTAAAAATAGCATAAGAGGATAGAGCAATTGTATAGATCCTTCTGAATCAACAGAAAATGTTTAAGATCCATCACATTTAATCCGTAAAGATTCTTTTATTTATTGAAATCCCTATTGAACTGCTCAGTCATGTATTACAAATACCTGCTCAGACTTATGACCTCTATACCCTCTGACACTGCAGCCTTGCATATTGCAGAGCCAACAAAGCCGCTGCCTCCTATAACTACAATCTGTTGAAAAAAAGAAGTGAATGACAACTAGTTGCTATTGAGACAGTTGTAGATGGATTTGATCTCAAAAGGAGAAAAAAGAAGATGCTTAAGTCATGAAGTAATACTCGTTCAGTCTTAACATCTGCTACAACATCAATTGCATCCGAGTTAGGATTCCCTCTGACAGCTTCGGCATAACTGCTTCTAATACAAAGTCGGCAAGAACTAAAAAGAAGAGAAATGTTGCAAACATGTCAGGCTAGAATTCTGATCGTCCCAAAGATTGCGAATACAGCACATACGGTTTTACTTTAAACTTTAATCCAGTTCTCATAAAACCAGTTTAGTCTTTCAAAGAATATAGTTTCCTGTGCAGATGTACATATCTCTCTTATGCTGTGGAAAAAAAAGAAAGAAAGAAAGAAAATCAAGTATGCGTAAAAAGGAACTAAAAAATCCAAAAGTTCATCCCGGAACATGATATGCCAACATTTTGCAATGGTACAGAACTGACAATCTGAATGATCACTCTTTTATTTCCATAAATACTGATGATATAATTCTTAGTTTTCTTTGTCAAATTATTTTAAAGCTGAAATTCTAATGGTAGTATCTGCATTACTTAACTTTGTTAGAATTTTGAAAACCAACTCCACATGTGTGAGTTCTGCAAAACCTCACGATTGGATAAAGGAAAAAGGTTATTGTATGTTGACAGCCAGCCAAAAAATAGTACTCCGTAAACCATAATGAATCCTCTTGAAGGTAAATGAACCTTAAAAGAGTGAAATGACTATCCCCAACTAATTTGAGATTGAGGAGTAGTACGATTCATTGATTGATCGATTTGGAACAGCATGGTCATGGACATTTTATGCGGATCTTTATACTCCCTCTGTCCCACTTTATATGAAGGTGTAATTATTTGGGGAATCAAACAATTTCCTTTTGACTATAATCTTCTCAAACTTCTTAATATGTTGACTTGTAGTACTTCTCATGTAGTTTTCAAAATATGTAAATTTTATTTTAAAAATATTTGAAGAATCTATACCTGAATTCACGGACAAAATTAAGTGTCTTGACCCACGTACTCCAAATACCTTCCCATAAATTGGGTCAAGAGTAACTAGAAAGACCATTTCTTCTATTCATTTTGTAAGTGACCAAGAGATCTTAATTTCTCGAGTTTGTAACAATAACTGATCAAATGATAAATGTTTTCATTAAGATAAATGGTGTGACATTTGAGAAATGAGAAGCCTGCCTCTATAACTCTATAAGAAACTAAACAACTACCATTAGGTTAGGTGTTGAATAGTATTTCCTTTCTCTTTCCCTGAAGCAGTGTGATTTTTTGTTTGTCACATTCTTATTCAATCAGCAAGCTCTTTTCAACCATCCAAGACAAATTACAGCACAAAAAAGTACTGAGAGCGGAGCTAGCTCTTCGGTTATGGATTCGGTGAACCGATCCAAACCTTGAATTTATATCGAAAATCAAATAAATATACATAAATTATTAATTTAGAATCCAATAACTTGGGATATACAAGGATTAAGCCTGAACAACATTTATACTGCATTTGGTTGATTGGTATAAATTTATCCTATCAACCAAACATGATTATATATTTTATTGTAGGCTTAATACTTGATATCCAACTTGGAATTATAATATCAGGACTTTAATCCCCGATTTAATCCGAATACCATACGACACCTTAGGGAATAGAATTCAAAACTCATAAACTTCGAATCATGAATAAAAGAGCATTAGAAGTTGAGCTAAATCAAGGAATACTGACCGAGAGCGAGAAACTTGTGAATGACTGTAACTGCGTAAAGTAGTAGGAAAGAGAGTTCTACTACTACTGCTACTAAGAGAAGGAGCTGATGGAACTTTGCAAATGGCGCCGATGTTTGAGAAAGACGCCATAGTTCTCTCTTCCACAGGTCACAGAGATGAGATTGAGAAGTTATCTAATCACTGGAAGAATTGAATAGCAAAGCCAATAGTTGAACTTCAGCAAAATGCTTTCTGAAATTTGGTTTCTGTTTTGCCAGATTTGTGGTGAAGCCTTTTGGGTGGGGGTGGGTCCTAATGGCCAATGGTTGGCCATACCGGGTCCAGAAAATTTCACGAATTATAATTTAGCAAGTAATTATGAAATATAGCTACAATTTATTAATAGTATGTTGTATCGATTAGTTCGATTCGATTTTATATATTATCAATTCGGTTAATTGGTTTTTGATTTTTAAATACACTAAATTTTAATCAAATTAATAAAATATTTTTATCGAGTTTTCATCTTTAACGATTCAATTTTCGATTTAAACCAATAAAAAAATACTCATAAAATAAAAATATACTTTCTCCAACAATTTAACACGACAAGAAAATAATGTAAGTTTACCTAATCTTATAAAATAGAAATAGCAGTAATTAATAAAAAAAAAAATTATACAAGTGCAATACAAATAAAAGAACTAAGACAATAATGTGAATTGAAGGCTAAATAACAAATGTGTAACGTACTGATATTAATACTTACTTAATATTTATGTAAGGGAAAATGAGTAAATTACTACTATCTTATTGAGTTATTCCGTAAAATTCAATATTAAAAAATCAATAATCCAATTAAAAAAAAATTATTAAATCATTAAAAATCCGTTAATTAAATAAATCAATAGCATATACTTTTTATTTAATTTATTGATCAGTTTGATTTTCACACACCTCCGATCGATCAGATGAGTATAAATTGTATTAATACATATCGTATTAGTTGAAAGCGTACATATATATGTATTTGCTGTAAAATTCAAAATGAAATTATAGTCTAATTTGTCACATGGCGGAATTTTTAAGGCCCGGAAAAATTGGTAAAGGCTAATTGCCTAATTTCTTTTAGTGGAAATAAAATGAGGAAACAGAAAAAAATAAAAGAAATGCAATTTTTTTGGATGAGAAAAAAAAAAGGAGGTTTTTTTGGTAGGTCAGAAAAGATCTCGTGGCTTTTGGCAGAACATGTCATCAATTTAAGTTTGTAGAGTCTTGAAAGTTCTATTTTATTTTATTTTTAAGAATAAGAGAATTATTTATGGCTATTTTTCTTCAAATTTTTAACTTGTTGAGGATATAATTTGTCTGGTTATTTAAACTCGTACAATCGAAAGCTAAAATAAAATTAACTAGCATATTAGTAAGTTTAAAATCATAACCTAGCAACGAGCAAATAATTCTAATACTTTATTAATTGTCGAAACTTTTTTCTTTTTTAACTTGAGGAATTCTAAACTACATTTGAGATAATACAAAACAAAAAAGATTGATATAACAAAGAGACAAAGCTCCAATGTTAATTTAATAATATGCAGTATTATTACTTATAAAGTACAAAATAGGGACTTATTCCATGTTCTTTGACTAGATGAATGGTCGTAACTCGTAAAGGATTAAAAGAACATAGAAACTTGGATCCAAATTTTTAATAAACTGAAAACAAATTTTTAGATGATAAAATTATTCGATGTTTATATTGATAAAAAAAAATAGCATATACTTACAAAATAATTAAGTTATGCATAAAATTGATATTTTCAACATCTAGCACAATTAAAAATTATTGAAGTGACCACTAGTTACATCTTGGCATTAATATGAGTCCGGAGCCAAAATAACAATTTTTTTCCATCAAAAAGCATAAACAATATATCATTTTTTTAAAATCAAAAGGGCGAAATCGCCCATGAGGGAATATCCTTTGCACATATTTAACTCCGTCTACTCCGTTAAAAAAAATCAATTAAAATCGCTGCCCCAGCAGCAATTTTGTCAAAAAAAAATTAAAATTTAAGGGCAGCGGTTTATCATTTTATTTTACTTTAATAAAATCGCTGCTCCAGCAGCAATTTATTTATTTAAAAAATGATTAAAAAGCAGTGATTTTAATTTATTTATTTTAAAAAGCAGCGATTATTTTTTAAAAAAAATTTAAAAAATGAGAAAACGCTGCCAAAGCAGCGATAATTTTTTTCAAAATATAAATTAGGGATACTATGTTTTTTTTTCTGCCCGCCAAAGCTACCAACGATTTTTGTTTTTTTAAGAAAAAAAAATTAATCTGAAAATCGTTGCTCCAGCAACGATTTTAACCAATTTTTTTTTTGAAAAAACCATGTTGGGGCAGCGATTTTAATTTTTAATTTTTTTTTTTCGACAAAATCGCTGCTGGGGCAGCGATCTTAATTGATTTTTTTTTTTAAGAGTAAACGAAATTAATTATGTACAAAGGATATCGCTTCCTCAAGAGCGATTTTGCCCTTTTGGTTTAAAAAAAAATGATATACCGTTTAAGCTTTTTGAAGGAAAAAAATTACCTTTTTGATTCTGAAGTCGCATTAATATAGCTCGGTTACCATTCCAAAATGATCACTGGTTACATCCCCTCAAAGGTTTGAACCTTCTAACCGCTGAATACCCTTATCATTGGTTGCTACCCTTTGCCTTGTGGCACATATGGTTATACAGAAATCACAATATTCACGGTGGCAAGTCTGTCTTTTTATCAGTATCTTTAGTAAAAAACAAAATTATCGCTTCCATCACTATTCATATTAAGTGGTTACCTTCCCAAATGAATCATATAAGTTAAATACTGACAGTTCCTTCTCCAGACACAAAGAAAAATGGGAAATTGACCCCCTTATTAGAGACGCTTGTGGAAACTGGATGGTGGGATTCTACAAAAGGAGCTACGGCCACAATCATATCATGACAGAGTTGAAAACTTTTCTCAATGGTCTAACTATGATTGTAATCCACAATATGATACCCATAAATTGAAACGGATCAATTGACATATTAAAGTACTTAGAATATTCACAACCAACTTATAATTCTATTCTTACATCTTGCAAGTTAACTTTGAAGAAGTTGGGGAATTCAGTGGTCCGTCATAGCTTCCGCCAAGCCAACAATGTAGCAGTTTTGTCCAGATTAGGTTCTAGACTAACAATGATCAACCCGCCTTTCTTTTTGCTAACTTCCCAAGTTGTAGAGGCACAACTCAAAGTAGACCAAGATGGAGATCCATCTACTAAACTAGTATAACTTATTTTAACAATCTATTTATAATCTCTAATACTAGTAATGACAATGTAACAACGATTAACTATATATAACATATCTTTTTTTTTTATAAAAAAAACATTGCAGTGACCATCACATCAATTTGTCATTCAATAATGAGTGTGCAATTATAATAACTAATTTGCGTACAATAAAATCATTTTAGAAGTACATAATAGTATAAAACATAAGTACTTGTTAATTGTGTATCTTTCACTGTTTACAAAATTAAATAACTATTCTATATTTTTAAAAAATATTTTAACACGAAAAAGGCAAATGGAGACCGAGGGCAATTTTGGTCATTTTCATTTTTACTTTTAACGCCTTCCGGGGTTCAGTCCGTCCATTCTCACTCCATCGAAATTGAGGTCACACAGAAGAACTGAAGAGTGACAAAAATGGCAAAGTCGTCGGCGACCAAAGACGCCCAAGCTCTTTTCCATTCTCTCCGTTCTGCTTATGCCGCAACTCCGACGAATCTCAAGGTAACTAACTCTCTCCTCGATTTCCGTGCAGCAATTTACTTTCATACAACTTTCAAATCTATACAGTTTCAGTCAATATTCACGTATTGCTACTGGGTTCTAATTGAATTGTTTTTCGCCGCAGATCATTGATCTATATGTCATCTTTGCGATCTCCACTGCCTTAATTCAGGTATTTACTTAACAACTTTGCTGTCATTGATCCATTTGATCTGTATGTATCTATGGGTCAATCTTATTCCTATAGATCTGTAATTATTATGTTCTTACTGTGGTTGTGTTGGTAAAATTTTGGATGATCCATGTTCTCATAAGCTGTTAACTTTCTAATGTCCTTCGAAATTTTAATTGAAAATGTATGTTATGGGTTTTGAATACTGATGGCTTAATGATGTCAGTTCAAGCATTACTTAGATTGATGTGATCTTGGTCTAATCCTTGGTTTCATTGAGCATCTGATGCATTAGAGATATACTTTTGTTGCTAATGGCGGCAGTGGCTGAGGCATAATTTTTTGGGGAAGAATGTATTATAAGTAGAAAGTGGGAGTTTGGGGCGGGTTGAGGAGGGGTATTATGTTTTATGTTTTGAGGTTTCTCTCTAAAAATTAAGAATATTAAGGGGTAAAGTTCTAAAATGTGAAAGCTTAGGGAGATCGGCTGCACCATAAAGTCCACAAGCTATGATAGTTGAGCTTACTGTTCTATAGTTCGCAGGAAACGATATAGGAATTTCTTTTCAAGGTGATACTGGTTTTTTGACTTCCGTTATCTTGTTTTATCTGGTTAATATTTTTGTTGAGGCTTTGATAGAGAGTGGGCAATCATGGTCATTAGAGAAAGTCAGCCTTGATGCTTGAACAATAATCAAATGACTTAGAAATTTGAGATTATATATGTTAGTGCGAGTGGCGGAAGTGGCCAAGGCATAATTTTTTGGGGAAGAATGTATTATAGGTAGAAAGTGGGGGTTGGGGTGAGGAGGGGTATTATGTTTTATATTTTAAGGTTTCTCTCTAAAAATTAAGGGGTAAAGTTCTAAAATGTGAAAGCTTAGGGAGATCAGCTGCACCATAAAGTCCACAAGCTATGATAGTTTAGCTTACTGTTCTACAGTTCGCAGGAAACGATATAGGAATTTCTTTTCAAGGTGATACTGGTTTTTTGACTTCCGTTATCTTGTTTTATCTGGTTAATATTTTTGTTGAGGCTTTGATAGAGAGTGGGCAATCATGGTCATTAGAGAAAGTCAGCCTTGATGCTTGAACAATAATCAAATGACTTAGAAATTTGAGATTATATATGTTAGTGCGAGTGGCGGAAGTGGCCAAGGCATAATTTTTTGGGGAAGAATGTATTATAGGTAGAAAGTGGGGGTTGGGGTGAGGAGGGGTATTATGTTTTATATTTTAAGGTTTCTCTCTAAAAATTAAGGGGTAAAGTTCTAAAATGTGAAAGCTTAGGGAGATCAGCTGCACCATAAAGTCCACAAGCTATGATAGTTTAGCTTACTGTTCTACAGTTCGCAGGAAACGATATAGGAATTTCTTTTCAAGGTGATACTGGTTTTTTGACTTCCGTTATCTTGTTTTATCTGGTTAATATTTTTGTTGAGGCT